>NW_019291091.1:0-50606 GCF_000500325.1 Leptinotarsa decemlineata
TTCCGAATCGACTGACATCTCATTCATATTTTTGGGAGGCGAAGGAAAAAGTTAGACTTGAAAGACACTTCTGAACTAGACTGTACACAATTACGATATGCTCACCCCTACCTCACGACATTCGTATACTCTGAATTGAAATTGAAATGATTCTGTCACAGTGGAGGTTTCATTTATACGAGAAAATAATAGTTTTTCATTTTCTGTTTCAGATTCAAGCCTGATAGTTCGGTAAGTTTCAAAGATTTCATTACCATCAATGTTCATGATCAACTTCATGTAAAATACTTTTGAAAGTTTTTTTTGTATTAATGATTTGAATTGGGGAGTGAATTTTGCAAAACTTCTGCTTCTGTTGATAATGATCCTATACGAGAAGCGGTAAAACTATCTGTTTACTAGAGAAAGGGTTCGTAAAAAGTGCCTTCTACTGGATCGAAAAATATCTCGAACTTCATTCATTAAAGATGAACGCGGTTCAAACCTTCAATTTTTTTTAAAATATCTTGAAGAAATGGAGTTTCTTTTGACCCCATAGATGACTTTGTTGATATCATGTAGATCTGAATTATAAATGGACCGATCCGTTACTGTATATAAAGGAATTTATATACCGATACTTGATGAAAATCCATAACAAACGTACTCGAAAACACTTCATTGTGAGATTTTCACTGAATAGTTTCCCGAAACTGCATCTCGTGTTTCGCCATTCAATGGCCTGAAGAAGTCAATGTATGGCGAAACACGTGTTGCGTTTTTGTAAAATTGTTCAGTGGAAATCTCGCAATAAAGTATTTCCGAAAACGTTCGATCCGTTACTTAGTGAAAATTAGTAACACTATCCATGATGATGATTGAATAATTTTCACAAACATGTTTTATTTGTAGACGCTTTCTCGTAGCTTCCTCGGTTGAAATTTCTGCTGGTAGAAATGGAAAATGTTTGTGAAATTTGTTTAATTATTATCACAGATGATCTAGTCGAATATTGAGTGAAGCTACTTGAAATTGTTGTAAAATGCATAAGCAGAGAACAAGTGCGATTATCAGCTTAATTTGGTTTTTGAAAATCAACTTTTTGAAAATATATAATGGAGAAATTATATTAAAAAATACAAAAAAAATANGACATTTTCTGTGAAGATTCCTTTATCATGAAAGGAGATAATTATTTGAACCTTACTTAATGAAGTTTGTATGGATAATTTGGGTTGAATTGTGTCAGTTTGGTCAGTCTTGATTAGCTTTACAATTAATATCAATCATAATATTTAATTGAGTTTATAATTTCCCAATATCCCTAGCCTGAATACAATTACCTCACAAATCAGATAGAAAATAATAATACTTACAATAAAATGGTTTTCACATACATGGAAAACTTTGCTGTTATGTATATCATTTTCATTCCTTCTGCATACATTTTACCATTTTGTTCGACGATTACAATCATCTTCAGATACATTGAATCATCCAATAAAATATTGAGTGATTCAATGAAAGTATTTGTTCACAACGGCACAATGCAATATTTGTAATATTGTTTGTGTTCCATTGCCTTCCAAATTGAAAGTCCTTATTAGATTTATGAATTCAATAACACAAAAAAAGCTGAATCAAGGTTGAACACTAATCACGAAACTATGGAAATTAATTCTGACAATCTATTGAAAAAACAGGACCTCATCTCCTCGTCACATTTTACACAAAACCGTTTCGCTGCAGCTGCGTAATTGAGTAGATTTAAACGGCAGTCACAGCCTGGGGCATATGCTTGCGCCCGGATTGATATAGTATGACAGCATGACAGTTTGCGCCTTTAAACACTTGTTTGAATTGGTTGTTTAACGCAAGAAACTTCAAATAGTTCTTATGAACTGGTTAATAGTTAATAGTTATCATAGCAGCACACATTTATGATATAAAAAAAATCTCTCCCTATTACCAGTATATGGATCTGAATTTACCAAGCATTTTATTGCAGAGTTTTTCGTAAATATAGAAAAACCTACATGTAAATAGTAGGTGTTTGGGAATGACCAAAAGATTCGCTTCATTGAAATAGAAATGATGGAAAATATAAAAAAACCCTCGAATGAATCATAAATACATTGAAATTTGTCTCTCAGAGAAAAAGTCCAACAACTCGAGTTCTTCATCAAATAGTTAGAGAACTGCTGTTAACATTACCACAATAGTATAAATTAGTTGTAACGCTATCAATAAAAGATAAATCTACAATCTCTGGCATGAAAAAAATTCAAAACGAGCATTTTCCCAAACACAAGAATTGCAATATTCTTCACGACATGTGTTTCACCAACTAAGTTGGCGTTTTCAGGAGATGAATTGAGATAAGTTGCAGTTCTGGTGTTTCGAAAAGGTCTTGTTTCGGTGTAACGCTCTCAGTTACGTCAACTTGTTATTTGACGCCCTTTGACGGTACAAATGAGATCTCAGTTGTCTGCCTATGCTTTTTTAGTGACACAGGCACCACTACAGTGAGTAGCGCCAGTGGAGAGACGATATTCCTGGGGTCTGTCTGATCCAGATGAAATCAGTGGCTAGAAGAGGGTCAGATTTTACTTGACTGTACTGGAAATTATTCCTGTATACTAGCTACGAAGATATTCAGAATAAAAGTAAACCAATCGATGTTAATACCATGCCATCAGGAACGTATCAACTATCTACAGGAAAGAAAGGGTCGGGCAACGAAGTTAGAACGACAAGCGGTGGTAGTGGCAAAGAAAATTCAATAGTGCGAGTGGTAGTAAGTGGACTAACTCAAAATCGGTTTCCACAGCAAGTCAAAGGCGCTAGAAGCTCTACAAAATTCACTAAGCAGTGGTATCCTCGACAAATGCTTCGAAAGGCAACTGAGTTATTTATTGTTACATATTATGACTTTATTTTTGAGTTCGCTTCTTTCGATTTCAACTTTGCAGAAATTCGATTTAATTTTAAAGATCCACTCGACCTTTTATGAATTTACTGAATTCTTGAAAAGTGGACATTTTTTACAATATTTGAATGACTTCCATTTTCGTTAAGACGTTTTAAGGCCAATCAAAATATAATCAAAATATCCCAGTGCGTGATTGACCCATCCCAATCCTTCCCACTGTCCCTCTCCATTGGGGAAACCCTTGTGTACATTTTGTATATTTGTATATTTGTATATATATTTTTTATTGTATATATTTTAATTATAAACACCACAAAAAAATACCTTAAAATTGTATGGAGAATAGTTAATAAAGAACATTTTGATTTTGATTTTGAGTGCTTGATTGGTCGTTTCAAAACTTTTCAGAGCCCGCAAATGTTTATTCAGGGTGTCCAAACATTTCCTCAGCTCATGAGATGATTTACGTAATATAACATGCAATTCATAAATTGGAGAAATATTGTTATGAATTGATAATCTTTCATTATCAAATCTAATTTTTGATAATTTTGGTAATTAATTGCAGGAAATTCAATACAATCAATAACTTGTTCAGTATTACCTATTGATACTGATTTTAAATAGAAAAATTCTTGTACATTTCCAATGACAGAATTTTTATGAATCAAAGATTCGAAAGTATCTGTAATTACCCCTGTGATGTAACTATTTTGTGGTACATCATTCGTGATATCCAATGACTTATATTTATTTGAAATTCCTAAGGCAACTGCAACAATCTTGTGAAAATCATCTTTCTAGTTCATCAACCGTTACAGACAGACTTTTCATTTCGTACTGTACCTCATTAAATTCTCCAATTATTACCTCAATTTTCTCCACTCTCATTTCTAATTCAATAATTGAATGTTAAACGAAAGTATCACTACTAAAGGTAACTGCCACATCATTCAAAAAATTTTAAAAAAATGTCAGTTTCGGTAATAATGCACTCCTTCCTCATTCTATTCAAAGTTTTCAACTCCTCCGATGCCATTTTTCAACAATTATATATGACGGCAGAAGCAATTTGTAAAAATTTCATGACAAGTTATTTTTCACTTTCTAACAATAAAAACCAAGATTGTGGAAGTTGAAACGTCAATTTAATTAATATTCAAATATGTATTTGTGTACTTGATAAGTTGAATTTATATTATTTCATTATAGTTATCATTTTTGGAATTAAAACAATTCCAATCTTACTTGAGAATTCCACTAACTATTCAACTCTCTATTTATCTAGTCACCGTTCAATGACTACTAAATTGAACTGGTCCGCTGTTCTACTCGTCTGCCAACACTTGTGAATTGATTTGTCAGTTCCCACACCACACCAATTTCGAAGGGCCATTAGTATACACCATCAATCCGGCTCGAAGAACCATTATATTTATTAAATGAATCAACTTGTTTTTCACTGCTACGGTTACTCTATTGATGCAGCTGAAAAAGCAAATGCTCCACTGGAATCAATGAAGTCGCCCCGGAGCGCTAATAAACTTTTATTGTTGTTTTATAATTCAATGATTTGTATTGAAAATTTATTTATTTTCCAATTAATATTTCAATACTTATTATATTATCAATTCATTATTCATCATAAAACAATTTCATTTATTGGAATGATAATTGATGATAAAATTTACTCCCAACATAAATTCCCGAAGATGTTCTGTGGTGCTGCTGATGAGAAACGTTATATATTACTTGAAGACTTGATTCCACAATTTCATCGGATATTTCAATTTGTTTAGAAGAAAATGGACAATACAATACTTTGTTATATATCTCTATATAGTTATTCAAACTAATTTCTATATATGCATGACGTTTTATGGATGTTATGTTGCCCCCTGCATTATCCAGAAGACTTACAGAGCTTCCTCTCTGAAACGGTGACCGTCGCATCTCTTATACACGACTTTTTCAAGCCATTTTGCGATCAAGCTGAGAAGTTCTCGTATTTTATTGATCCCCACATGTTGGTTAATACATTTTCCTCACGAATGATTCAGAAAATAATTTTTTTGTATGAGGTGGCCGTAGTGCTCTATACTTGCTTTATATCTCAATATAATCAGAATTTGAAACAGTAAACGTTTTCGTACAATAGGTCTTCGTATCAGGTATTTTAACAATCGATATAGATCCAGCATATTTAATGGCATCGATAATTATATATAATAATTCTTCACGGCGACAAGCACCACTGATACCCAAAATTTAGGCAACTTTCAAATGATAAATATTGAAATCACTACTAATCCTTCAAAATAATGATTATATTGGTACCTTTTGGAGTATTTTTTTTCGTTAACAGCATCGTGAATGAATTTTATGATATCATCCCTTGATGAAACTTTTGTTCCTGATGAGCGGGACCAATTTTGAAAACTTCATCATATCAATATTTTCCTTACCATTCAATGTACTTTTCAACATCGAATAGACACTCCATAACGTAGGAGGTTTCATAATTTCTGATGATTTTTTTTTCTCAAAAAAGTATATAAACAAATTTTCAGAAACTTTCTTTAATGTTTCTTGTCGCACCATTCAAACACTCGGCGGCCAACAAACCGTTTTAATAGTAACGACATAGAAAGATAACAGAATGCTGACAAATTGTATTGGAAGTATTGATAACATCAAGGATGAAATATATGAAAAGGAAAAGTATTATTTAGTTTTTTGGGAAAGGAAGTTTTTGGCTTCCTACTACTCCATCTGATACAAAAAAAAGGGATGAGAGAATCTTCCAAAGAAAGGAAGGAAGTAATCAATTTGAAAATGAGTAACTCTATACATGAATGTGTAGATCATGCAAAGAAGTAACTTTCAGATACAAACTGAAAGAAAGTCCTCCTGAAACAGCTACTTTCATATAAACATTGAATTACACGAATTTTCAAATTGATTACTTCCTTCCTTTCTTTGGAAGATTCTCTCATCCCTTTTTTTGTATCAGATGAAGTAGTAGAAAGCCAAAAACTTTCTTTCCCAAAAAATTAATCACTCCTAAAAATATAACCCCTTCAATTCAAACATTATTTAGTTATTTTGGACTTGATTTTTCCATTGATTTTTTGACCTCGTCCTGTTGTCTTGGCCACAAAATTTAACACTCTCATGTACCATCAAAAAACTCTTGTTCAACAAAATTCAGGTTGTTGTCTCGTTACCTTCGTTACCACCCTATCTCTATATCTCATACAGTAAGTTTAACAGTAGAAAAAAAATGAAAATAAAAATTGAATAATTGAAAGAGATTTCAATCAAAGTTACTTCATGACGTTTCGATTGTTAGTATCCAGAATTGTCTTCGGGTGTTGTTTGGATGTTTCGATTTGCCGCACTCACAGGGCATCCGTTAAATGCAATTCTTGAAATCGCAGTTTGCGTTTGATGGCCTGGTTTTCGTGAGGCTGCTACGGATGGTGTATCTGGATCTCAAGTACGTTCTGATGTTGTACTCAGACCCAATTCTTCTCATTCTTTCAGACAATTCTCTGACGTAGGAAAGTACAAGCACTGGTTGTGACGGCTTCTTTTCCTTGCCAGGCTCTTGCTGTCTTCTATCCAGTCTTTTATCATTATTTCGTTGTTACCAGTTCGTTGAAAATCTTTTTTGATGATGACTAGTTTCTTCTCGAGACCTTCCTTGGTACTACAGAGCCGGAAAGCATTATCCACTCGAGTCTTGATGATTCCCCTTTTGGTGTATTTATTGTGGTTGGATTCGTGATTCAGATACTGTACCGCGTGAGTGGGTTCTCGGTTCAGACAGTAGAATCATATTAGACAATGGCAATCTGAAATGATGGAATTTATAAAAAAATAATCACCTCACGATTTGATAGTGTGTCGCAGTGTGATTTTGCTTTCTTTGCTCACTTTCACTTTCTACTGCATTACTGTCAACATATTTTATTTTTGATTATTTCTAAAAATTATTCATTCTGAAAATTCAGGATATTTATACTGCATTAAACACAACTGTATACAATATGGGTATCCGAGCTCAGTGTGGCGAGAGAGATAGTGTGGGGAGATAATCGCACAGTTGCTTGCGCGTGGCGACTCCACTTCAAGAACCGATTCCATCTGAAAAATACACCGGTTTTAGCTTGAACTAACACAAACAACTTGTGGTTCCAATTTAATCCAATGTGATAAGTCAATCAGTGATTAATTCTAAGGAAATGAACTTCAAACGTTCAAGCCAGTGTAGGTATATTCGAGACTGGCTTGAACGTTTGAAGTTCATTTCTTTAGAATTGTTTACTGCCAGTCTTCAAGCATAGCCCACACTAATAAGGAAGTTTTTCTACCTTATTCAGAGGAATCGGGCAAATTACGGATATGCAGTTGGTTAGTACCTCGTTCACTAGATGGAGTGACATTTTGTTGTTTGGCTCCACCTTAGGAAGAGGAATGAAATACTCTGAAAGAATTCCGATTTTCAATTATGGAATATCATTGACTTCAGGTCGATGATGGTCATTATTTTGCACTGATGAGTGGCTAATGAGCCCGAAACCGGTCTGCAAGTGTGATCGTTCCAAAATTGAAGGTTGTCTCTTTCAGTTGTATTGCCAATTGCATATGCAGGACATTTTCTGTGAAGATTCCTGCAATGCCGCCTGTCGGATATAATCCAACGCCCTTCGTGGTATTACCCAGGGGAGTAGTTGTTTTCTGATAGGCGTCAGTCCATTCAAACTACTGTGTATGTATATTCTAGACTGGCTTGAACGTTTGAAGTTCATTTCTTTAGAATTGTTTACTGCCAGTCTTCAAGCAAAGCCTACTGACTAATAATGAAAAAAAATCAGTGATTATGGAGAAAAGTACCCAGCACAATATTAACGCCATTGTCTCTAACTGAAAAAAAAATCATATCGTTTGTACTGTAGGGATGAATAATCTGATTGTAACGTGATAGTTTCTGATTCTTTTTTCGAGTTGTTTCATTCTGATATCAGTTATTTTAGGTTCAGTAAAAAGTTCATGGCTATCCGGTAATCACGTGTTGGTAAATTTTGTAAACACCAGAAAAAATGTAATAATTTACGTCAAAGTATAACTGAATGGAAAGTATATGTTACCCTCTCTTTTTACATACTGAAACTTGGAGATTGCTCAGTTGCACACATTCTAAATAGATTATGTGATCCTGCTCAAATCGAATATAACAATAATAGCATCGCATGACTAACTTTTGATGTTCACGTTCGAATATAAATGTTGTAGCTACGTGTGAGAGATGATTATCGTATACTTCGTTGGGTAAGTTACTTACTCTGAAGGAGTTTCGAGCAGATTGGAAGGAATTCAAAGAGATTTTCTAGTTCTCTACGATTCGACGGATGTCTTTCATATATGTCTTTTGAGAATGCTCTCTATCAGGTGCATCATTCGTGCAGATTCTAGTTCGGTAGGGAATTGATCTTACAGTTGAAAATTGCAGTGAGACGAGAGTAAGAGAAGAAAAGAAAAATATAAGGCATTGTTTGGTATACTACAAACTAGATGAAAGCATTAAAAGTTTCATGTTGGTGTTCATTTTATTCCTGAAGAGTAATCGATGAAATGTCTAGGAATAATTATTGATGGGCACCTAAGATGGGACTTACGAGCAGAACATATTTGTAACGAGTTAAGAGGTTTCCTTTCACGTTTTAAATAGTTGAGAGAAATACTGTACATAGCTCATTTGAAAACCGTTTATTTTCCTCTGATACAGTCTCAACTTTCGTATGGGATACTAGATTGGGGGGGTATGAGTGACTGTCAACTAAATAATATTGTCACTTTACAAAAATGGATAATTAGAATGATATACAATGAAAAAATTACCTATTCGAGTGACGCACTATATAGAGACCCGAAACAACTCTTTTGTCTCGAAATCATAATCAGCATCCACAACAAAAAATTGAAGTTGATCCCATCAAACATGGTCATTGTATTCCAAGCAGAGAAAAGAAACTTTCAGTGCCAAAATGTGGAAAAAACGTATTATTGAATTTTGAGTCCAAAGTTATATTCCATCCTACCGGGTCACTTGAAATCCATCAAAAACTTCAACTCATTCAACACTCATATAAAGACATGGTTACGACATACGGAAAGATATTTCACAGAATATAGTTAACAATGAATTACAAGAAATCACTCTCAAGTACTGAATAAGCTCAACAGTTTTCTGAACTTTGTGTTTCACTAATTATTATTATTGATATTTTTTTCTAAGTGCTCATCTACATTTACTCGTAGTTTTATATGTTATTACGTGATATGCATGTTTTATTCTCATTTAACTATTCATTGACTTTAACTTATTCTAAACTCAGGTATTTTTTTTAGTTATTTCAAAAACTACACCACACGACTTGACCTTCACAAACTTTATTTTGAAAAATATATCACAAAATGTTTCGCTAGCACAGTAGCTTTTTCTAGTGAAACATGTTGTGATATATTTTTCAAAATGAAGTTTGTGAAGATCAAATCGTTAGGTGTAGTTTTTGAAATTCATATTATGTTATTATGTGATATGTAGATTTTATTTCCATTTAACTTTCATAATATTTCATATCAATATTTTATTTTATGTTCGTCCAACTTCTACTTTTCCACTGAGTCTATTCACTTCTCAAGTTATTTCTTCACACATTACGTCAACATCTGCAATTATACATGTTTATATATAGAAAAAATTCTTCACATCGTCATCACGCACAAACTGTACCCAATTCAGCTTCAGTGACTACCCTGTTTATGAATATGTATATTATATGTGAGAAATATGTATAACTTCTATTTGTATTTGGCGAATAAATATTAACATTACATTGCATTACATTTTGATATTTTGATATTGACGTAGGCGTCAGTTACACTATGCGTATTTTCGGAAGGAGTCACACTAAATACATTCGAAAGAAGTCATTGCAATCGGTAACAGATAGCTGATTTTTGTGAACTAGCCGCCTTGGTTTCATATGTGTGTCATAGTTATATTTCAATTAATCTACACAAATCATGAATGATACCACGAAGGGCGTTGGATTATATCCGACAGGGTTCTTCTGCATATACTGTTGTCGATACAACTGCCGGAATCGATTTTTCAAGTATTGGAAATCAGGAGTATATAAATTAAAGTGTGGAACGTGTCCTAAGGTATATATTGGTCAAACGGGCAGAAAATTTAATAATCGAATCCAGGAAAATCATATGAGCTATGTAGATAAGAAAACAAAATCAACATATAGAAGAAAATCACATCTTCAACGGAGATTTCGAAATTCTGCACGTAGAAAATGAAGGTTTGAAACTGAATAACTTGAGAGCAATGGAAATTGATAAACTTAAAAATCCAAACATTCTAATGAATGGCCAACTAGATTTGAATAGATCACTATTATTGAACTTGTTTTCTTAAAAACCGAGAAAGAATTATTATTGATGTAGACGTGGGACTGATTCAGACAAATGCAGATGGTGTCACCCTCGGTTCACTGCCTCTCTTAAGCCACACGATTCTCGGACCCAATGACTGTCCATTTCACGATTGTGGAGAGTGGTCATTAGTTAACGATGCCCATACACCTGTGAATGAATTGGAACTTCGGGTACAGGGCCTGACTTTTTCCTAGAATAATAATTATGCTGATAACAATATTGAAGACTTTGCCTTATCAGAGCACTTGACCATTGCTTTTCTTAGGTCAAGTGGGTATGAGTAAAAAATTGGAGGGTTCATCATGGCTCGCCAGAATGGTTCCTAACTGACGACAAACAATTTTCGTATCCAATGATCAGTTACCAACCGATAAACAATAACCAACGACCAGGTGAATATTTTCCAAAGGGTGAACTGGTCGAACCTTGTCCCCAAAGCTCCAAAACATTCAAAAAAGCGCACCAGCATTATCAACCAATGACCACTTTCCACATCGTGATGTAAGTAATTATTGGGTACGAATAGGGCCTGCAGAATTCGAAGAGAAGAACTCAATACATCAATCGTATTGCTTTCTTGGCCGAAATGAACTACAAGCTTATCTGCTTGTATGAGCCTGAGGGTGAGAAATTAATAGTTCCAATAAATTTGTGCTACAACGGATTCAATTATCCTCGGAGCGTAGGGCAACACCGGTGTTTTGTCAATTATGATTATCATTTCCATCATAAATTGTAATAATGAACATTTTTAGTTGAGCACAGGTGGTGCCTGTGTGAAAGTACCTATTCACATTGGATTCAATTCGCTGGAGATAAACTCCATTTGGAAAAACGTTCTGGGGAAGTTTATTCCACATAAACACAGTTTCCAAATGAGAGATTTCTCAAACAGTAGAGTTTTAGGTGTACTGAGTTGAACAGCCCGTCGCGTATTTCTAATATGTACCGCTCTTGGTGAAATCACATGTACCAAGTCACTCGAACACCTCCCGTGGAAGTATCTACAAAAAAGAGACAAATCTCCAACCTTTCTTCGATGTTTCAGATTATCAAGGTTGCAAGTGATGTTCGTGTCTCCAATCAAGTGAATGACTCTTTTCTGGCTGGAATCCAGCAGCTTCAGGGTATGCTTAGGGGGCTTCGTACATGAGAACGAACAATACTCCAAAGAAGGTCTGATCTGAGCTCCATAAAGCACCAAAGTTGCTGAGGTGTGTACAGTCTTCTGTTTCGTAACAGTGTTTCACGCTTCTAGGAAGCAGCTTCCGTAATTCCAGCGACGTGATTGTGCCGAAACATATTGGTGTCCATTTCAACCCCCAATAAACCTATCGAAGCAGATAGCGAAAAAGTGTGTCCTGAAATTATTCTACATAGATAGATAGATAGATTTATTTGATCATGTTATATGTAAATTACATTTATCACAAGTCAAGAAACAATGGTACAATGTACAAAGTTGTGTATAAATAAAAAAGACAGTAAAATTAGTGACGGTTCAGCACATCTAATTCATGAAAATATTAAAATCATTCCGTATATGTACAGTTCATATTATAATCTTTCAAATTATGAAAACAGTTTTTCAAAAGATATTTCTTCACCCTCCTCTTGAATACATTCATGCACAACAATACTAGATCAGAAGGCAAAACATTGTAGAGTTTGATATCCAGCGAATTTCGCACGGACATTTATAGCTTGACCGGGGGTTGTATCAGTTTTTGTGCATTTCTGGTAGTGTAATTGTGGTAGTCTGAATGGAAAAAATATTTATTTTTATTGTTGTGAATCTGAAGCAGTGTGGTAGATGAATATACCAGGCAATGGCATGATTTTAAATTTTATAAAAAGTGGTTGGCAGTGTTCATTAAGTGGGACACCTGGTATAATCCTGAGAGCTTTTTTTTGCATACGGAATGCTCTGAGAGCATAGGAAGACCTACCCCATAGGAATACACCATATGTTAGGTGAGTGTGGAATACTGAATGATAGGAGGTTATTAGTGTTTGGGTGCTCAGAACTGAACTTTCTTCAGCCTACGAAGTAGATAAAGTTGGCTGGATAGTTTTTCACACAATATTTCAATGTGATTTTCCCATTTGAGTGAATCATCGACAGTTATGGCAAGAAGTTTAACATGATTGTTATTTGTTAAGCGATTATTTGATGATATGATAATATTTTGGGTTTTATCCAGTAAGGAAACATTCACATTCTTGAAGAAAACCGATGCCTGGGTTTTTGTGGCAATGAATTGAACCTGGTTACTTTCACCCCAATTCAAAATCACTTCTAGATCCTCATCAAGATATGCAACGTCCTGCTGCCGGTAAAGATGTGCATCTGCAGCCGATGTCCTGGAATCCAAATGGAATGACGAAATATTATTCAGTTTTTTGGTTTCATGTATTTCTTCAGTATTCAAAGAAATGCTTTTCAAAACCTTCGAAAGCAATATCTTTGGGCTTTTCCGGGAAACGTAAATCGATTGCCAATGGATACTCCTCTTCCACTGAATTGTGAAGTAAATTCAGCCCCTTGTCAACATCATCGGTGCAGTATTGACTTTAAAAACCTGTTCAAACCATTTAATTCAATTCACACATAAGATTCACTTTTCTCAGGACTGAATACAAAATGAGAAAGCTGTACACATTTTTATTCATTTGAAAGCCATTATTGAATCGTCGTCGTGTACTTTATCGAATGTGTAACGTAGTAGAATATCATGAATAATAGTGGTTTTTAACGTGACTACACCGCAGAATAACTAACTCAAGCATCAATTCATCAGGTGACATGCAACTGTTCAGAAATACGGATGAATCGAAAAATTAATTGATATAGTAAATTAACTCATACCTGACTTTCTCAGGTAGATTAATTCATTAGGCAGGAGTAGATGATAGGTTAGAACAGGGGTTCCCAACCTTTTTGCACCTGCGTATCACTTGACTTTTTGAGAAATTATGGCGTACTACCAGATCTAAATATTTTATTAAACGTATAATACTTACTCTTCCTCAAATGTTCAGAGGCTTTTTTAATTAAATTCCTTAGAATACTTCATATTTGATGGTTAGATATTTTTTTATTCATAAGATGCTTATAATAAAGGATGAATAAAAAGATCAAAATGGTATCAATTCATAGTTTCATCCATTACCCATAGGTCTAAAAACAAACAGATAAAAAATTATAAAAAAGTCAACAAACAATTAATCATCATACAAAATATAATTTTATAGTCTTTAGTGCGAAACTTGTTGTTTGCCTGTGATTAAAACATCAACATTGGGAGTAATTGAACTTATCTTCACTCTTTAGTTCTCTTCAACACTTATTCTGCTTCATACTCATC
Organism: Leptinotarsa decemlineata; assembly: GCF_000500325.1. Classification (NCBI taxonomy): domain Eukaryota; kingdom Metazoa; phylum Arthropoda; class Insecta; order Coleoptera; family Chrysomelidae; genus Leptinotarsa; species Leptinotarsa decemlineata. Next base: position 13,795 of record NW_019291091.1, read on the forward strand.
TTTTATGTACAAGAGTTCAGAAAATCCACTCTCACACAAGTAACTCGCAACGAATGGCTTCAAAAATAGCAGAGCTTACCGGGAGAGCAAAGGTTACTCGGTTTTACATCCAGAAATTAGTTGAATATTTCTCTTTGAGGTAATCTTTCATGGAACTATCTTCTGTAAGGTCGATAAAACTTTTATCAGTTCCAATTTATTTGGTGATGTTACCGAAAAAGGATTTCTGATCCAGTCCACTTTTGAATAATCCTCAGAGAAATACTTTTTGAAGCTTTTTTGAAGGCCTCCCAAGTGAACAATGATATCTGCAACCATATCTGGCATTGGAGATATTTCATTTTCTTCAAAAAATGAGTGGAGAATGCAGATAAATTCTCCTTCTGTATTTGTGAACAAAATAGGACCAACGTTCTCTTGAAGGAGTTTATTTTGTCACTGGCTGTGGAGGCTGTTGTGTTTGGTCTCTGAAGTCCCAAGTTCAGTGTTTTGAGTTCGTCAAAAATGTCGGCTAGGTAAGCCAATCTTGACAACCGTTCTTCATCACTGATGTTACGCGTACCACCGGTTGGGTACCTCTGGGTTAGAATATAAAATGGTTGTAATTTAGAATTAACTATCAGTTCATGTTTGAGGAAGCTATTGTGTCGCGGTGTCGCGGTTTTTGTAAAACTCTTTATAGTACATAAAAGAAACTGTATCAATCAGTTTATTTTTTTTTAAATACGGATAAGAGGTTTTCTTGACTGGAATATGACAAGAAATCATTCAAACTCCAATAAGGGTATCCTACCAAATCTCCAAAAACAAAAATTTCAAAATTTTTCAATGTAAAGTTTCGATTGATACTTTTGAGATTCGAATGAAAGCTTGATGTTGAGAATTTACCAATCTAATGCATTTTATGCAAATGATTTCAATGATTTTTGTGTCCTCAAGCTCACAGAATGAGTCCTTTCAATGGGACTGCCTGGGTATTTTCAACTGAATACTTGAAACTTTGAGCGACTCACTTTATGAATATTCAACGTAGAGGGACCTATAAACAATGTGAAGTATGTTGACACAGGCGTCGACATGTTCGGCAATGCGCCGTTTTCCCTAATGGCCCATTCAAAAAACAATCAACATGCTGATCGACTTGCCACTGTCAATGATCCAAAGGGAAACAAACTAGATAAATACTGAATAGAAGAATATATTTTCAACTTTCATCAAAAGTGATAGGGGTTTAGAACAAAATTATGTCATCATAATATATGAAATTCGTGATCCTTTTTGAAACCATCGAAGTTGAATCCATAAAACTGAATTTCTTAAACTTTCATCAAAAGTGATAGGGGTTTAGAACAAAATTATGTCATCATAATATATGAAATTCCTGATCCTTTTTGAAACCATCGAAGTTGAATCCATAAAACTGAATTTCTTTCACGATTTTTTCGTGACATGATATCAAAGCCAACATTGTTTCAAATTTTGACATTTTCTGAAAGTTTGTTCATTCCGTTAAAATATCTGATATTTTCAGCAGTATCATATTATAATGAATGAACATTATAAACGGTATCATTACTATTATCATATCGCTGATAAAACAAAATGTAATTCCATAACGATTGGATATGCAAATAGTATTTTTCAAAGGACCTTTTTTTTTCATTGAATTCAGTGCTCATGTTAAAGTAACTGTTCCAGAAGAGTTGTTTCCCAGTTCGCATCTGAAAGAAGTTTATGCGCATGTGGAGAATTTTCAGTGTAGTTATTTTTTTTCCTTTCCTTTGGTGGTTTTCCAAAAAAAACTGTTTACTCAAAAAACTTTGATTATCTCCAAATAATACGATCAATGTAAAAAGAAAATTATCCCCTCTAATTTTTTTCATGCACATTGCCTTTAGATGAGCTTCGGTAAGTAGAAGGACATCGCAGTCTTACTTCTGACTTTTACAATTCAGCAATTATCCATTGCATTTGAACAACTGTTCAGTGCTGGACTTTCTGCTTTCCATATCTTAAACATTATTGGCATCTTCTTGTAAAAACGACAATAACGTCTCAAATAACTATTATCACAATTGCAACTTTCAGGTTTGTGAATGCATTTCGTCTTCAAAACCGTTTCCACTCAATTTACTTCAGATGTATTTTAATGTTCTCCTCATTCCGTTTATTTTTTTAAACAAAATTTTCAATTCTATTCAAATATTTGTGAACAACTCTTTGCAAATTCCTTTCGTGGTTTGCTGTTCTCTTCAGTTCTATGCTTTTTCGATAATTACGTATGAGATCTGTTATATTAAACTAGTAATGATTATAGTTTGATTATATTTTATAATTTGGATTCATTTATGCATTCCTGTTTCTTTCATAATTCACATTACAAACACCCAAAATTTGAAATCTAACATCAACAAGAGCTATCAATAACTATATCTCCATTATTTATAATTTTAATTTGACTTTGAAAATAGGGTTCCGTGCGGCTGTTACGGCATGCGCGCGCTGCCGCTAAAGAGAGTTTATCAAAAGAAATAAGTTTTTTATAACATTGAATGTCATTTTGAAAATTTGAAAAAATCTAGTATCTTCTCAACACTTGAATGAATCGAGTCTCCGTTGGCATAAATAATAGGATAAAAGGTATAAATAGTTGGCCTATAAATTTTAAATTTCGTGGAGCCCAATTAAAATATATACTTCATACGATCCTGCGATAAAAGTTCATAAAAGAGATTTCAATCAAAGTTACTTCACGACGTTTTGATTGTTAGTATCCAGAATCGTCTTCGGATGTTGTTTGGATATTTCGATTTGCCGCACTCACAGGGCATCCGTTAAATGCAATTCTTGAAATTGCAGTTTGCGTTTGATAGCCTGGTTTTCGTGAGGCTGCTACAGATGATGTTTCTGGATCCGAAGCACGTTCTGATGTTGTACTCAGACCCAATTCTCCTCATTCTTTCAGACAATTCTCTAACGTAGGAAAGTACAGGCACTGGTTGTGACGGCTTCTTTTCCTTGCCAGGCTCTTGCTATCTCCTATCCAGTCTTTTATCATTATTTTGGAGTAACCAGTTCGTTGAAAATCTTTTTTGATAATGACTAGTTTCTCCTCGAGACCTTCCTTGGTACTACAGAGCCGGAAAGCACGATCCACTCGAGTCTTGATGATTCCCCTTTTGGTGGATTTATTGTGGTTGGATTCGTGATTCAAGTAGGTACTGTACCGCGTGAGTGGGTTTTCGGTTCAGATAGTAGAATCATATTAGACAATGGCAATCTGAACTGACGGAATTTATAAAAAAAAATAATCAACTTACGATTTGATAGTGTGTCGCAGTGTGATTTTGCTTCCTTTGCTCACTTTCACTTTCTACTTCATTACTATCAACATATTTTATTTTTGATTATTTTCAAAAATTATTCATTCCACTCCAGCAATCGGTTTTACGTCAGGGTATAGATGTTCCACATCAAAAACCAATCTCATCTGAAAAATACACCGGTTTTAGCTTGAAGTAACAAAAACAACTTGTGGTTCCAATTTAATCCAATGCGATAAGTCAATCAGTGATAAATCCTAAAGAAATGAACTTCAAACGTTCAAGCCTGTGTAGGTATATTCAAGACTGGCTTGAACGTTTGAAGTTCATTTCTTTAGAATTGTTTACTGTCAGTCTTCATGCATAGCCCACTGACTAATAAGAGAGTTTTTCTTTCTTATTCAGAAAAATCGGGCAAATTACAGTGATTAATTTATTATTTTGGTTTAGTTTCCACTCATCTAAAACATACTGCAGTGCTGTTTCGCAACTGTGTTTGCCCCTAAATCCTGACTGTACCTGGTACCTATCAACAACATTCCGATCACTACAAACAGCTGCATACATTCAGTTTGCTGGGTGTAACGTATTCAGAAACGATCCTGGTGTTTTTGAGACTGTTCGCTTGATTAGGAAAAGATTGGATTTTTGCATCTGAGAGGGGGTAGTCATTTTCAACAGTTCTTATAGATTCAGAAACTTTACATGTAATTTTTGGTAATCAATTGTTATTGTCGGAATTATTTTTCCCTTTTTATCTTCGAAACAAAGCGCCCTCCTTTGTATAAATGCATAAATGACGAAGCAGAATATTGAGATTACTCAATCTGACTTATTTGCTATTGGGGGAGATCACTTGTCTGGACTTTGAAATACGAAAAATATCATATTCTGAATTGGAACAGAATGTCTGTGTGAAGGTGAGAGTATATTCATAGAAAATTGAATCAGGGAAACAACATGCACGTTCGTGAAAAGTGATGAGTCTGGCAGTCAAGGAAGTATAGGGTTAGGTTAGGCTGAAAGTGTGTGGGTCTATTCGACCTCCCACCGCAACCTGCAAAGGTTTATTGTGGCTCACACCCATTCACACTCGACCAAATCAATTCAGTTTCTTGACGAAGCCGATTAGTTTGTATGGTGAGTGGTCTTTCAGTTCAGATGGTAAGAGTACGGCTTTACCGAACTTTTAAAACCTGATTCGGTCCCCAGCGGGGCAGGCACAAAATATATGCTCTACTGTTTCATCGTTAACGAGGTAGTCGAATAGTCAAGGTGGAAGATTCCCACCTCGCTTTCCGCGACTATCTCTCCATATGAGCGTTTTTGCATATCAGCTACACCTGACGATGCCTTCGATTCAACCGTGCAGGGATTTTTCGCCTCTGGTTTTGGTAAATCATCTCTTGAGCGCAAAAATTTGCTATCCTGCTCATGGGGGAGTTCCTTCACCTGAGACAGATTTTGCATACGCCGCTCAAGAATTTGGTTCAAGGTGGTTTTCTAAGGTACCCCGCTCTTGAGGAGACGACTCAGTCGTTTCCTGGCTGCACCACCAAACCTTTTTTTTTAGGTTCAGTTATTGAATCAGGAGTTGGAGAGTTGAGAAGCTCTCTCCTGAACTAAATTCACAGGAAGATCGGTAGGAGTCAAAAACTCGATATCAATATCCTCTGTAGACTTGCTCCTGAACTTAATTTGCAGGGAGGTTGCTACTGCAGACCTTCGGAACCAAGGAATACAACGCTTTGCGATGCTTGGTTGGCCGTTAGCAGCAAAATATTTAATCCTTTCTGAACATACCCTTGCTCAGTGGAGACGGGTGGGGTTCTTTATCGAACAAAAAAAAAAAAANTTGAATTGAGAGCCTGATTACTTCATATATTTTTATAATTGTGCACATCGACGTATCAACATAAAAAAATCAGTATATACATATTAATATGAGAAACTCATGGAACATCATATAGAATGAAGCAGTTGACAGAAATTCGAAGATGGAAAGTTTTATAAATAATTTTCCGTAGTAGGTCTTGTATGAATTTTCTTAATCCTTAATTTTTATTATCATAAGTACCTGAATTTTGATTCTGAATGTGCTTTTTTACGCATATTTTTTCTGAGAAAATGTCGTGAATGGGTACTGACAATATTTTTGGAGGAGTGTATGTACTGTTTATAAAACACAGTCAAAAACTGCAAATGTCTGCATTACAAATTTGAGTTTCAGAATAAAGGTCGTCACTCTTTTCATCATCGAAGATTCTTTCCTGAACCATTTGTGAACAAAACCAAATCATGTGGAAATCTGAAAAAAAAAATTGAGATTCAATCAAATTCGATTTTGGTTTTTGTTTCGAATCTTGTCCCATGATTTCCATTTTTGATGACTTGAGGAAGTTGTGTAGATCATTTAACGTAATCAAATGATTTTGAATTATTGATACTTCTGTTTTCAATTTCCCGATAAACATATTTGAGTTAAATCATAATGCATATTACAAAAAAAAATGGTTTCGAAAACTCTGAAACCAGTATTAAGAAAACTGAAATGTTGTCTGGATCATCTACAATGTTTGTACATTCCAAACATTTCACATCGGTGGAAAGCAACAATTCATTTATTTTTCCTGAGGAGTTTTGATATGGAGTTGAGAGAAAACAGTTTATCATTATTTACTTGATGAAAAACAAAAGACGTTCATGAAGACAAACTATTGTTCAACGTTTTCCTTCTTTTGTAATGAACAAGCTACAAGTTTCACAGCTTAGAAAACTTCACAGCAGACTTCTCAAATATTATAAACTGACCTGCTCCCATAAATACTTCGACCCAGTCGGCTTGAACACAATAACAAATCATTCACAGATGGCGCACCACTAACATATCGAACCGACTTTGTTTTTCCAGCAATATTTTACTTTTACTTGAGGTTTTCCGGCAAGTGGGTTGTTATCGAGAATGCCATGAAGTTGCAAACAACTTCGGAAGTTCCATATTTCGAGAAATGTCGATACCAGGTGGCTGGGCTTTGTTACGACGATATGGCGATCTGCTTTTGTTGAAAGTTTTGTTATTGGAGTTGCAGAAGTGCGGAAGTCGATTCACAGAGTAGTTGAACTTGGAATGGAATATATACCCAGCGAGGGAAGAACTTTCTTTGATAATGTCTATTATAGCCAAGCACATAATGAAATGATCATGAAAAATTTCACGAATCATGTTTGAAGGGCATTCATTTTTTGGCTTATGTGTGGAATATTCATCTCATTGTATTGAAACATCTACTCATCTTTGGTAGCCCCGGCAAGTCAATACTATCAACCTGAAAAGTGTATGTTGATTCTGAAAATGTTCATCTGCTGAAAATATTGGCAGGTTAAGTTATTCAAAACCTCTGAGTGAGAAATTGATAAAATATAATAACAACTAGATTAAATGAAAAATAGTTCAGTTCAATATATTTTGATGAATTGATGGATGTAACCGTTACTACGTAGTAGGAGATCATCACAAAAAATGAAAAATAAAACTTTTTATGTTTTTTTACCACTTTCATTTGAAACTAATGTTACTGCAGTTTCGTCCTATGAGGACGTTTTCAAACAATTACAATAAACTGAAAATGAATCAATGAACCGTTATCCATCCACTGTAGGTGATAATAGACGTCCTTAACTTAATGTGAATACGCTAATTTGAAAACTGCTAAGTGAACTAGATCAATTTGACCATTTAGCAAACTATATCAACGATGCTTATACTTATGAACGTTCAAGGATTCCAACCCTTGCTTACATGGTGCAAAATTTCCGTATCGTTTAGATTTGGGAACTTGTGGTTGCATTGCAAAGAGTGGTTCGAAAACGTCCATTCATTTTCACTCATTCTGAAGGACTTTTCTCGTTCACCATATAGTTTTGAAAAATTTCGACTACAGTGTCCCACATAAACACTATTACACTCCGGACACTTGAGATTATCAACTCCAGATCTTTGCATCTTGTTCACTTTATATTTGGCAATAAAAAGGAAATTCAATAACCTGGCATGTGGTCTGAATGCGTCAATTCTGTTCATTATTACTTTGGGAGTAAAATTTGTCCGTTTCACATAATAATTACAAAAATAATTTCCCAAATACCAGAAACAACCATTTTATTATTTTAGAGATTCAGCTAGGTTATAACATTGAACACTATACATTTACTGGTGTTTCTTACTAGGAAATCAATCCTAGTCAATCTCAAATGATTCTACATGGCCAGTGGCGTAGCGTAGTGGGGGCGGCGGTGCGGCCTGCCCCGGGCAGCACTTTTTAGCAAGCAGCAAAATTTCGCAGGAAATGATAAAATAAATTATAATTGCAAAATGTATATAGAATTCGATACTAAAAATTAAATAATTTAAAACTACCAGAAGGTAGCAATATGGGACCTCCGTTTGTGACTTATTGTACGATCACAAAAATATACTCTATTGCTTATTATACTGGGATTAAAATTAAAAAAAACATACACACACGAAATGAAAACCGAATTTTAGATCAAGGTCTACTTTTTTTGAAATTGCTCAAATACGGTTTTCACATTTTTGTCTGTAAATAGATGTGCTGTAAAATATACCTAGTGTTTGAAATGTTCGATATTTTCTTTTGTAACTTTTATCATTACTATTCTTTTAATTTTACCATCAAAAATGAAATGAGTAAAAGAAAGTGCGGCATCTTACCGTAATAAGAGAAGAGCTGAGTTGGAAAATATTAGAACAAATGAAGGGGCTTTACTTAAATATGTGAAAAATGTTGTTACTGAGACGTGAGATTCTACATTAGACTTAAATTCATCAGTCAACTGGACCTTCCAACCCAGAAACGGAAATGAATTAATCAATGCAGACTCACTTGAGTTTATTGTGAAATATAAGCTGGAAGACACTCTGCCCAATATTTCAATCATGCTGCGAATATTTTTCAAAGTTGCTATAAGCAATGCCAGCTGTGAGAGAAGTGTAGTCGTTTAAATTTTTAACTAGAACCGCAGGTTTTGTTTTAAACTCTAACAAGTACCTACCTTTAACCTACCTTTATTATTTTTCAAAAAGATATAAATATTACTTGATACTTTCATCCTAATTGAAAACTGATTTTCGTTTTATATTCAATTCGCTAATTATTTAATCATGTCTGTTATATCAATGGTTGAACTAAGGATTTTTGTATTAATAAACGTGATTGTGAAACAAATAAACTTTTTATTTGAAATCTAATTTGTATAATGCAAAACAATGATGACTATTCTTGCCGAAAAGTTCTTTAGAATTATCTTATATGTATAGTATACATTAAATTGAAATACCTAATTAGGAGGGCGGCAAAATTGTCTTCCGCCCCGGGCAGCCGATACCCACGCTACGCCACTGTACATGACTCTCACCATAATGCTTACAAAAATTTATACCTCCTTGAAGTAGGTAAATATACCTGAATGAAAAGTAAATTTGATAGTTTGTATTTCATCAGTCAATAGAGGAGATCAAAGATGGAATGATCTGGAGACTTGCTTAATTTTCACGTGTTAGCGATATTTCTTTTCATATGCACTTAGACGGATTTCATTGTTGGACAAAAGGTATTTGACATCCACGGCCTTCAACGCGTGTAACGACGTTACACTAAAAGTTTCCAAATAATTTTATTTGGGAAAGGTGTCATCATTTGCTTCATCATAGCATACATTTGAATGCTGTATTGCTCAAAATGTGATTTTGTTAAGGAATTCATTATGATTTCGTGTTGGGAAATTACATTTTCATTGAATGTGTATATTGGCTGAAACCTTCAATATAAATGTTTACCAGAAAATTCTGAAATGGGTAAAACACGGCTAGACCATAATGTTACCTGAAATCTCTGAAAAGGATACATTTCAGTTCTGATTTTGAATTCGGAAACATTACTTCGAAATCTCTGGTAGCTTGTTGTTGAACTTGTGAAGTGGAATTTGCAACTTCAATGAAAATGATGAATCTCAGTCATTTCACCAACACCACCATCTAAAAGAGAAGTCCCACAAACAGAAATTACTGGATTGGAAAATATTCGCCTAGAGGGGTGGAAAAAAAACGAGTAATGCGTTGGGTATCCGGAAATCTTCTGTATTCTTGTACCAAAACACGTTTTCGTCACTATAATAGTATTTGTGCAGTAGTGGTTTGAAACGAACGTGTTTTTTCTCGTGCCAAAAACCATGTAACGAAAAACAGGAGCAATGTATCAATCTCAAATTTCCCGTTAAATTGAAAAAAAAATCCTACTAAGTGCTACACATTGTTGCAATAGTCATATGGGGACAATTCTGTATCTCTTGCGCGTGTTTCTGAAGGGTGTAAGCTCTTCAGTGAGGGTCGAGAGAGCACTGAAAATGACCAGCGCCCAGGTCGGCCTGTGTTTCAACTCCAGAAACAGTGACCAAAATCAACCAAATTGTGCGTGCAGATCGTCGAATGGGTTCTCGAGGGTCAGACTGTCGACCAAACTTACTATTTGTCATTTTTGGCAACACTGTGAGAACGAGTTTGTAAGAAAAGGCCCGAGTTGTGGAAGAAGAACTTGTGGATTTTGCACCAGAACGCTAACGCACCTGCCCATAACGCACCTGTGAAGCGGTTTTTAGTCGATCAACGCACCTCAGTGCTCGATCACGCCCCGTACTCACCAGATTTGGCACCGTGCGACTTTTTTTTGTTTCCAAAGATAAAATCTGCTTTGAAAGGGATCAGATTTGAGTCGATGGACGTGGTAAAGCAAAAAACGGCAGAGCCCCTAAAGGCCCTCACCAAAAAAGACTTCCATCACGGCTTCTATCAATGGAAAAAACGCATGGAAAGGTTTGGAGCGAGGGGAGTGGAGTATATTGAAGGGGAGTTTTCGAATCTAAAATAATTTTTATATTGAAATCCTTTTTTGTAACCATTCTCGTTATTTAATAGAGTTTATAGAACTGAGAACTTGTTCGCATTTCTCTTGTGCTGCAATTTCATCCTTGTCCGATATTATCACAGAAGTATCATCAGCGTACATGGTAGCAGGGATCCCTGTAAGGTATTTCTCAAGATCATTGGTATATCTCACCAACACCACCATTGAGAAGAGAAGTCCTACAAACAGAAATTACTGGATTGGAAAATATTCGCATAGAGGGGTGGAAAAAAAACGAGTAATGCATTGGGTATCCGGAAATCTTCTGTATTCTTGTACCAAAACACGTTTTCGTCACTATAATAGTTTTTGTGCAGTAGTGGTTTGAAACGAACGTGTTTTATCTCGTGCCAAAAACCATGTGACGAAAAACAGGAGCAATGTATCAATCTCAAATTGCCCGTTAAATTGAAAAAAAATCCTACTTAGTGGTACACACTGTTGCAATAATCATATGGGGACAATTCTGTATCTCTTGCGCGTGTTTCTGAAGGGTGTAAGCGCTTCAGTGAGGGTCGAGAGAACACTGAAAATGACCAGCGCCCAGGTCGGCCTGTGTTTCAACTCCGGAAACAGTGACCAAAATCAACCAAATTGTGCGTGTAGATCGTCGAATGGGTTCCAGAGGGTCAGACTGTCGACCAAACTTACTATTTGTCAATTTTGGCAACACTGGGAGAACGAGTTCGTTAAGAAACGGCCCGAGTTGTGGAAGAAGAACTCGTGGATTTTGCACCAGAACGCTAACGCACCTGCCCATAACGCGCTATCTGTGAAGCGATTTTTAGTCGATGAACGCACTTCAGTGCTCGATCACGCCCCGTACTCACCAGATTTGGCACCGAGCGACTTTTTTTTGTTTCCAAAGATGAAATCTGCTTTGAAAGGGACCCGATTTGAGTCGATGGACGTGGTAAAGCAAAAAACGGCAGAGCCCCTAAAGGCCCTCACCAAAGAAGACTTCCAGCACGGCTTCGATCAATGGAAAAAACGCATGGAAATGTTTGGGGCGAGGGGAGTGGAGTATATTGAAGGGGAGTTTTCGAATCTAAAATAATTTTTATATTGAAATCCTTTTTTGTAACCATTCTCGTTATTTAATAGCCGGACCTCGTATTGTTTCGTGGATATATCGGGGTAGGTATGAGTTTCATCCTCTTTGATGACATTTTCTGACTGCATCAATGAACATTTCATACAGAAATAAGCAAGAATAATCTTTATTTAATGTGCTTCTGAAACTTCATAACCAAGATACAGGGTGATTCATTCATTTTGCTGAATTTCTTTCATTCTTCACACAATGATGTATTTTTTCAATTTACTATACTATGTATACTGTAGACATATTCATCAATAAAGAAAAATGCATATTTGGGAGAAAATAATGATATCAGTATATAATTTACGATCACTCTATTCGTATAACAGAATTATTTAAATTTCTGCTGAGTTTGGCGTGAAATATTCACAAACAAGGTAGTTCCCAAGTTAGTCGATTTCGCAGGTCAGTTATGAGATGCACTCCTCCCCATTGAATTATATGAAAAATTTGAATTTTGTAAAGTATATTCGTACTTATTCGTTCTACTCGATAATACGGGTACTGAATTCCGTATAAATCAGAACATGATGAGGCTTCATTTAATTCATAACGAGTTTTTCTATCGTCATCATTTAATAGGCAGCAGTGGACCTAATAACTGGCCTGCAATACTGATCAAATTCAATACAGTTAATCATATTTCGGCATTTCCAAAGACCACATTCTGCAGACAACTTATGGTGTTTGCGAGTTGGTCAATGTAATCAAAATTTTTTCTCAAATACGTGTTTTGCTTTGAGACTATGACCCACGAATTAGGAGAATGATAAAAATATTCATAATTTCATTGGTTATAGCTCAAAATTTCTTAATTGGGAGAAAGTGCACTCACGTAACCCTCAGCAAGAAAGAAAATTAAATTATCAAATCTTGAAAACTGAAACGTGACTAAGTCAGAAGAGAGGGAAATTTCCACATATCTGATGTTGCAATAGTTCGACACGTGAAAGCCATTTCAACATATCTGATGTTGCAATAGTTCGACACGTGGAAGGCCATGTAAACGAGATCACATGAGTGTCCAGTTTTGGACCATAAACGACACGAGAAACTCGTTAAAAAGGGTATTGCACAATATACAGATGGTTACTCAGCAATTTCTTTGTGTATCATCCTGTTGCGAAATATCTATCAATTAGATATTGTAAGCCAGTGACCTTCTCACGTACACTAAGACATGAGTGGGGATAATTAGGTCAACTATGATGGCAGGGAGAGATGTATATATATGCCAATACCGTTCAGAAAGGGAGAATCAGAAGAGAGTTCAGAGAGTCAGATTCAGAAAGTCAGAACTAGATTAGATTAGATTTAGTTGAATAGCCATGTAGCTATAAAAAGTAAAAGGGTAGATTTGAGACCCAACGTGAACCAATTGAATAGAGATACAATTGGAGATTCCTAAAAAGTGCGGAAAGTATTAAGTTGCTGTGCTCCGAAAGTTCGATGGTCTACGGCGAGATGCGTAAGTTTTCAAAAACAAACTGTAATTTTAGTAATAGACTTGTAATTTGATATAACTGATACTCATATGAAATGTCTCATGCCTCATGTACTGAACGGAATCGTGTCCTCTTAGCTTCTGCATCAATGTAAACGCATAATATAGCCATATTAAACTACAGAAAAAATAATAATGAAATAAAAAGTGTTTTCTATTCTTAAGCAAGAGACACGTCCCACCCATATTTAAGATCTGTGCGACCCGCTGTATAAAGTTCAACTATTGTTGAACTTATGAAGTGACCGCTCGAAATAACATCTATCCAACCATATATACAGCGGGATCGTCACACCATGTATATTGGTTATGATGAATCTGGGACACATCACTTACAGGTTACTCAGGCTTTTCAATTCGCTTTCAAATGAAAATTATTCCCGAGAAGTCCTAATTGATGTATCAGTTTCTTTCTGATAGCAGTAAGATACCCTACGAGAACACTTCGATATTATTTTGAACTCTCAAATACTTAGTACAGACATACAAATTTGAATTTTTTTCAGCATAGATCTTGATGCGAGGTTTTAAGTATCAGGTGTTGTTGTACTATACTTTGATATCATTACCTTATTGAAAAAAAAGGTTTGCTTTAGTTACTGTCTAGATTCATTGAATCATATCGTAGGAATTTTTGCTGTTTATGAATCATCTGACTTGAGAGCATGGAGACCAAGCAAAAAGACCATGCTCTCAACAAAAAAGGCATTCACATTATCTCATCGTAGTTGATGCGTTAGGAACAACGGAAGCACTGGCATTGGAATCATCGCCAAATCGCATTTGTTGATGTCTATCGCGAATAACAACGGATATAAGGTAGATATTATAGACTCCATCCTTTCCAAAAAACTACAAAAGCAAGCCATGGACCTGGTCTACCCAAATCGAAGATGCGATAACATTAGTAATAGGACATTGTCACATTTGGGTGAACCAACCAATAATATTGTCCATTTCTTAAAGAAAAAATGCGTGAACGTAGCTTATAGAACAAATAATAATCTAAGTAGATTTATTAAAAATAATAAAGACAAAAAAAACTTCCTTTTCGGATAGATAAGGAGTGTGTAGAGTGACTTGTAGCCCTTGTCCAAAACTGTATATTGGCAAAACAGGGAGAATATTCTCCCAAAGAATTAAAGAGCATATCAGTGGGAGGAAGCTATAAAAGACAAACTTGATTCACTTTCATATAATGATACTTGGACATTAGTGCCTAAACCTATAAACAAAAACATTATAGATTTCAAATGTATTTTTACTATTGAGAATAATGAATATGGTAACTCGACAAAATATGAAGCACGACTAGACACCAGGGGTTTCAAACAACAATATTTACTAGATTGTGAAGAAACATTTGCACCTATTCTGTTAACAAAAAAACTGTTTTTTTCGTTAACCAGCTGTCGCATCCCTATAAACGACAACTCTCAGAAGTTGAGAAACTTGTGCGAGCTGAGGACTAACGAGGTTTTACCTTTTAACGTGTGATTATAAAGGAAATATAAATGAAAATATATATGTTGTTTTATATGTAGATGATTTATTGATATCTACAAAAGACATGGAAGTAATGAACAATTTCAAGCAATATCACATGAATATATTTCGCATGGTAGATTTATCAAACATAAAAATATTTTTTTGGATAAGGATCGAGAGAAACGATAACAAATTCAGTTTAGATCAAAGTTCTTACCTGAATTCAATTCAATTCAAAGGTGGATTCACCTCTGAAAACTAAATTGAACTACGATCTTTTGAATATTGATGAAAATTATGATGCACCATGTAGGAACTTAATTGGTCAACTCATGTATGCAATGCTATGCACTCGTCCAGATTTGTATTTGACAATTGATATTTTGAGTAGATATCAAAGTAAAAATAATAATGAACTTTGGAAATATCTGAAAAGAGTATTAAGATACGTGAAAGGTACAATTGAAATTTAATTAACATATTTCATTTCATCCACTGAAACTGAATATATGGCTCTTTTTGAAGCAGTAAGAGGAGCTATCACTTCTAAGTAGTATTATTCAATTTTTTTGGAACCAATTGTTATATTTGCGGATAATAACGGTTGCAAATACTTGGCCAACAACTCGACTGATCATAGAAGATCAAAGCATAGTGATATNTCTCATGAACTCCTAAAACTTTTGTATGAAACATTTTTGTGTATCTCCTTCAACAAACCAGATATTGCCTGTCACATAAAATGTGGGACACCCGGTATAAGTAAGTTCACCTGAACTAATCGTTCAAATGTGATGCCCTATCCTAAAACCTAATTTATGATATCAACATGGATATTCCTCAATGCAAACTCCCTATCAAATTTAAATTCCATCAGATATTTCAATTCATGAATTCACTTCAACATACAGTGTTACAAAACAATTTTATTTCTAATATCAACGTGAATATTTTACAATGCGAACTCCAAAACTGATTAAAACAAAGTTCAAATTGATTGTCTTGTTTCAAATTTGACAGTAAGTTAAATTATTGATTTCGAGTAGAAGTCAACTGGGAATGAAATACCATTCAGACAATCAAGAAGTTTGCCATTCAAGTAATTCTCATTGGCAGTTGATTTAGAATCGCAGGCGCTATAACGGGTTCAATTACCCAGTTATATTCATACGTTTATGAAGTCAGAAATTACAAATTATATTTCAATAATGTAATACTTGTGTATCTAAATTTCAGTAATCGAAACGTACGAATATGAAGTAAACAGAGTTGGGACATTTCACTACAACAGTAAATGAAACTGAACCAGACAGCTCTGTTTCTACCAGCCAAGTTCTCATCAGTTATTTAGAACCTCTTCATCACAAACATCTATAGATTGAGTCTACTATGGTTCCCTTAGATGACATCTTCGTGAGGGCAGATTCCACTGCCATTACTCTCAAACAGTCAACGTGTGGAAAATATTTCAATTATCTTGACATCAAACTTCAAAAAAACATGACAATTTCGTCAATAGTAATAATCACTTGCATGATTTGTAAGTGATTTTCAATTCTTCCATAAATATTTTCAGATATATTGCAGGAAACGCTGCTGGAAAACAATCAGAAATTTATCATTCAAAACTTGGCATTTCAATAGGTTACTTTACCTTTGATGAGTTTTTTGTTTATCTCACCAAGGGAAAGGTCTTGCTCACTTCTCACTCAGAATAATTTTAGTTACGAGTAAATTATGAAGTATTCTTCATTCAGACTAGTACCACTGATATGATCAATGCAGCTGCCTAGTACTGGTGCGACGCTTTCAGTTACTGATACCTTAGAGAAATGTATAACAGAAATATTCTTCTGGATTACGGAAGAGATGTTGACATATTGAACGCTTCACTGAAGATATATTTCATCATCTGTGATACGGCGTAACAAGATGACAACGGAATACTTACGTTTCTTCACATTGTTACTAAAATATTCAAAATTTACCGATTCAAACATCGATTTGAATATTGAAATTTATACCAATCAAATACTAAACTCTTCACTTACTGGGAACAAGTTATCTCAAGTGATCATTAGTTCGTTAGTATCTGCAGCATATTACCACCGATGTATTTTCTCAAGCTGATCAATTGATATGAATTATTCTAACCATAATCAGCGCGTGTCAAAATGTTGAATTGAAGTATTTGAAGAGAAATTACCTGTTGTTACGTTATAATTTACTTTTTATAATATTCGTCAAATTACCTTGAAAACTCATATACAACTCACAAGTTATTCATTTATTGCTCATTTATTGATATAACAAAATATTGATAACAAGAAAAAATGCCCAATTTGAAATAGTACTTTCGTGAGATCCATAAATTCTAGGTTTTGGTACCCTGAAAATGATACGCTCTGTATATCCAATTTCATTTAGATGTCATATCAACGCTAAGTTATATTGGCAATCTATGTCACTTCTGTTGAGTTCATAACTATATATCAATGGAAGGTTCACCTGTGACGTCATTGACGATGCTTTCACTCCAAACGAACCGTCCGTGACGTCAATACCCATGACGACCAGACAACCGAAACAGTTAACCTATTTCAAGACACTGAGAAATGAAACTGACTGGACGACAAGTTGAGATCAATTTGAAAGAAGAACATCCTTTTTTCTAACATGACGGCACATGGCTAGATTGCTTTGCTTATATAAATATCACACCTCTTGTTGCTTGTAAATTGCCCCGCCAATTCGCTACATTTAAATGCGGATTTTTGCCTCTGAAGGTTGAGGAAAGCTTATAAATTCAATTACATTCTTCCAAATAGCTATTCAACTAATAACTTATCACTTTCTTCACCAGCCCTATCTACCAGTGATTCTGGAAGAGAGATACAATCAACTCAATGTGACAATGCATTGAAATTATATTCACTTATCACTTATTAGTTAATATACGTAGACTCTGATGTATATATGTATACAAAGATGTGTCTGTCGCTCTGCCGGCGAATCAAAACCAAGTATTTTTAAAATTTGCCTCCACAGTAAATTTTATCAAATGATCATTCCCATATCTCCATGAGAATTTGACTGGATTAATGTAGTTGAGTAGTCTACTTACAGCTTGTACAACGAATAAATCTCTTTTCTATCCACGACTCATTCTACAAAGGTAGCTTATCACATTATTTTCCACTAGTAAAACCCCCATTATAACCTCCAATCATTGCTCCTATGATTTAGAGGCGTTTGCAGGTTATGCTGTAAGTGCGGCTCTGAGGTTTCTCATGTGAGCTGTGTCGAAATCCCAGAAAACCAAATATTGTCTAATATTTCTGGGAAAAATATTCAATTTTTATCATCACGGCACATGGCTAGATTGAGGAATTGTGCTCAATCATGGATGGATTTGCCATATACGTTATTAGAAGGTGAACATAACAGTTTATTCGCTACATTTGAATGCTGATTTTTGCCTCTGAAGTTTGGGGAAAGCTTATAAATTCAATTACATTCTTCCAAATAGCTATTCAACTAATAACTTTTTACTTTCCTCACCAGCCCTATCTACCAGTGATTCTAGAAGAAAGATACAACCAACTCAATGTGACAATTCATTGAAATTATATTCACTTATCACTTATTAGTTAATATATGAAGACTCTAATGTATATATGTATACAAATATGTGTCTGTCGCTCTGCCGTTCAACAAGAAATGAACATTCATCCCTGTCGAATCAAAACCAAATATTTTTAAAATTTGCCTCCACAGTAAATTTTATCAAATGATCATTTCCATATCTCCATGCGAATTTGACTGGATTAATGTAGTTGAGTATTCTACTTACAGCTTGTACAACGAATAAATCTCTTTTCTATCCACGACTCATTCTACAAAGGTAGCTAACCACATTATTTTCCACTAGTTAAACCCCCATTATAACCTCCAAACATTGCTACTATGATTTAGAGGCGTTTGCAGGTTATGCTGTAAGTGCTGCTCTGAGGTTTTTCATGTGTGCTGTGTCGAAATCCCAGAAAACCAAATATTGTCTAATATTTCTGGGAAAAATATTCAGCTTTGTGCTTTATGCAACAATAAGATAACTGATAATGAAAGTTATATAAGTTCAGTGGCTAGCACAGCAACAATGACCAAAACAAAATTGAAATATCAGAGATACAGATGCAAGATATCCTAGAAGAAAACAAAAATCTAACACAAAAGTGCAAGAAAATTCAAATATATCTCTAGTTACAATCGTAAGTAGATTATCTCCAACGAATTCATTTGTTTCGCAAAACAGAAGTGTGTGCCATAAAATTAAGCAAGGCTTCCCAACGTACGATTTGGATACTTCGCTGAAAATAGTTTTGTTGATGAACCAAATACTATGTGAATTATCATTTGACAGCTCATGATGAAAATTCATTCATGAAGGCAAAATAATACCAAAATACAAAGACAGTTTTATTTGATTTTGAAAGTGACCTACTGAAAGTTTCGTTGCTTATTTTGTGATAGTTTGGGGCTCTTCCACTATTTCTTCATTTATTACAGTCATATGTCTTTCCTTTATTATAATGATTATTCTGATATCCAATGGCTGATTTTAGTATTGGTGTTTTTAATGTAGGTAATATTGATTTTACCGAATTTGTTGATTTTTAGCGGATTTGTGAGTGGTCAGCATTATGAAATTTTACTGATAACTGAAACTTGGCTTCATGATGGTATTCATGATGTGATGGTTGATTTGAAGGGTTATAGAATGTATACCTTAAGTATAGCGTATTCTTATTTCGATTGTTTTCTGTAGAGGTGATTTCAATTCAGTCCTCAACTCTTCATCAAATAGCTTCAATGATCTGAACTCTTCAGTTGGACGTTTTGTTTCAAGCGATATTGTAAACGAACCCATTAGAATGACTAGAATCAGTGCTACATTGTTAGATCATTTTCTGAGAACCATTAGTATGCTTTTACAGGGATTTTGGTTAAATCAACAGAAAATCATTCGAATTGGACCTAGAGACATTTGGTTTTCATCAAATTTTCAATGAAATCGATTTGAAGATGATTTTACTGTGTTATCCCAACATAATTTTATACGTCACCCATTTCGTGATGTATAAAAAATTCTATATTTTCTGATTATTGGAAAATGACGCAGGTACTTCTCCTTTCGAAAATGAACAAGCTAAAGAACTTGTAGGACATGAGGCCTATCACCATATTGCTTGCACTTTCCAAAATAATGAAAAACATTTTGAATTCAAAGACTATCTAGAAAATTATAAACTTTCTTCAGCATATTGCTTGCAATCTCCAAAATACTGAAGAATATGTTGAATGCAAAGACTATCTAGGAAATCATGAATTCTCTTAAGATGATCAATCTGGATTATGAGTTGAGTTTGAGATCCAAAATTCGACAAGGATGAATGTTCATTGCTTGTTGAACAGCAGAGCGACAGACACATCTTTGTATACATATATACATCAGAGTCTACGTATATTAACTAATAAGTGAATGAAATTTCAATGCATTGTCACATTGAGTTGATTGTATCTTTCTTCCAGAATCACTGGTAGAGAGGGCTTTTGAAGAAAGTAAAAAGTTATTAGTTGGATAGCTATTTGGAAGAATGTAATTGAATTCATAAGCTTTCCTCAACCTTCAGAGGCAAAAATCAGCATTCAAATGTAGCGAATAGGCGTGGCAATTTACAAGCAACAAGAGGTGTGATATTTATATAAGCAAAGCGATGAAAATAATGGAAAGATCGCGCCTGAAATGGTTAAGCGTATGAAGAAGGAAAAAGAGGCCTGTAGATGGCCTGAAGTGGCATCTAACGAATATGGCTAGATTATAAAGAAAGAATAATCCAAATATAAAACACTTCAGTGAGTATTTCTTTATTTTCTCAAGAATAACAAAACTGTTATGTTCACCTCCTAATAACGTATATGGCAAATCCATCCATGATTGAGCACAATTTCTCAATCTAGCCATATGTAGTGATGATAGAAAGAAGGATGTTCTTCCTGCAAATTGATCTCAACTGGTCGTCCAGTCAGTTTCATTTCTCAGTGTCATGAAATAGCATCGCCAATGACGTCACAGATGAACCTTTCATTGATATATAGTTATGATTCATAACTTATGAACTCAACAGAAGTGACACAGATTGCCAATATAACGCAGCGTTGATGTGCATTTACATTTTTAAGAACTAAATATCAAAACTTTTTGTTATTTATTCCTCGTATTTGTATTTCACATGAATTTCATAGAACACTTGGCGCACTAATGGAATTACAAACAGGAACTGATTGATGGTAAGTGATTGAATGACATCTAAATGAAATTGAATATACAGAGCGTATCATTTACAGGGTACTAAAACCTAGAATGTATGGATTTCACGGAAGTACCATTTCAAAATTGAGCATTTTTTCTTTTTATCAATATTTTGCCATATCAATAAAAGAGCAATAAATGAATAACGTATGAGTTGTGTATGAGTTCTCAAAGTAATTAAACGAATATTATAAAAATTAAATTATTACGTAAAAACAGTTAATTTCTCTTCAAATTCTTCAATTCAACATTTTGACACGCGCTGATTATGGTAAGAATAATTCATTTCAATTGATCAGCTTGAGAAAATACATTAGTCGTAATATGCTGCAGATAGTAATGAACTAATGATAACTTGAGATAACTTGTTCTCACTAAGTGAAGAGTTTAACATTTGATTGGTGTTAATTTCAATATTCAAATCGATGTTTGAATCGGTAAATTTTGAATATTTTAGTAACAATGTGAAGAAACGTATTCCGTCGTCGTCTTGTTACGCCGTATCACAGATGATGAAATATATCTTCAGTGAAGCGTTCTTTATGTCAACATCTCTTCCGTAATCCAGAAGAATATTTCTGGTATACATTTCTCTAAGGTATCAGTATCAACAGAGATCCAAAATTAAACGTGATATCAGGATGGCACACTTAGAGTATGTCGAATCTATGGAAGGCTGTATAAAAGAAGATCCAACACAATTTTGGGAATATGACAGTTACCAACCTTATTCAATTTTCTCAAAGCGCAAATGAAGTGTTTGGCCTTACTGGACAACTAGATGTTATATATATACAGACTTTCCAAGAGCATTCGACAAGATCGATCACGAAATTTTGCATAATAGTTTCCGTAAACTAGAATTTTCAATTGAAATCTTAAAAATATGCGCATCTTATTCAAAGCGCCGTCAACAAAATGTGGTATTCAAAGGGGATTGTTTGAAAAAATTTATCACTTACTCAGGTGTACCCCAGGGCTCCAACTGGTATGCTTGATAAACACATTGCCAAACTGTATGAGATCATCCGAATGTCTGATTTTCGCAGATGATTTCAAATTATATAGAAAGATCAATCAAATCGATGATTGTTATACTCTGCAAGAGGATCTGAAAGCAGTAGCAACCTGGTCAGATAACAACAAACTATCTGTACATATAGAAACATGTTTCTCGGTGACTTTTTCAAAAAAAAATCATATTCAATTCGATTACACTATAAACAATGATATTCTGGCTGATAGAAATGTTGTGAAGAACCTAGATGTTTACTTTGACAGACTCCTCAATTTGAATTATCATGTGAATACAATAATCAATAGAGATATAGGATATAAGGATTCGTAATTAGGAATTCCTGTAGATTCACAGATATGAAAACGTTGATAATGGTATACAACACTTATGTCAGGAGCATACTAGAGTATGCCTCTATCGTCTGGTCACCGTACTACGAAAAATATAAAAATGAAATTGAAAAGGTTCAGAAAAAATTTTTAAGATATCTCTTTTGTAGAAAAACTGGAGTGTACTGCTCTGATGTACCTTACGTGACGTTTTGAGAGAATTTGATTTCATGAAATTGGAGCACAAGCAAGAAATTGCTTCTGCACTATTTATGTACAAATTACTTAATAATCAAATTGACTTCTCGTATTTATAATCACAGAACTACACCTTTATTTGCTCTCCCTAAAGCTTACACTAATCTTGGCAAAAATGCACCTCCCTATAGACTGTGCAAAGTTATGAATGATTTAGATCCCATCATAATATCAAAAAACCCTTTTTTTTCAGAAATAATATATTTCACATCATCACAGCTTGGTAACTTGAAAATGAGCAAATCAAACTGAAGAAAACATGTTAATCGAGGCAAAAACGCACCTCTCTGCAAACTATGTCAGTTTAGAATTAATTTGGATTTTTTCTGTATTGTATGTATATTGTATAATGATAATATTCAATCTTAGAAACTCATGCAAGAAGAGTAATTTTTTAATATTATTGTTTATATTAATTATAATAATTAGTTTTGTAGCTCACTGAATTAATAACAGTTGAAATTGTAATCAATTAATGGAATGTATTTTCTGTAGATAACATATAAATAAATAAATTGATAAATATATAAATAAATGAATGAATAAATAAATAGATGAATAAATAAATAAACTCTCCTGATAGGAAAATATTCAACAGATTGTACCCAGTTGGTTGAAATAGAAAATGAGTATTCTTTACCTTCGTGTCTCACGAACGATTTTTCTCAAGGGTCTAATTCGATTCGTATCACTGCTAATCTCATCATTATGCAGATCACACATAGATGCATGAATAATTGAATTCTGAAAATGTACATGTTTTCTGCTCTGCACTTAATGAATATCATCTCAAGGAGATTGAATAAGAGTAATACCTTCAATTTCAAATCAATCATATATTTGTTTCTTTTTGTTCAATATTTTTTTATAATGTATCGTTTGTTTAAAAAGGATAAACCACTAAACGTTCTATCAAAAATGTATTCCATTTGTTATATTCAAATAGAAGACAGAACTGGTATTTACCAAAATCTCGTTTCATTCTACTTTCTCAACTCATTAGGTAAAACTTGGTCAACTATAAGAACGATGGGTTTTCTTCATTGAAGCGACGTTTGCCTACTATCATTATTAATTATCCGTCCTCTCTTTTTCCCATACGTCTCGGAAACCCTTTATTTTTAATTTATGAGACACATTTCTTGTTCGCACTTTATGGCGACTCAAAGTGGTGCAGGTAGGTTTAACTTTAGGAAAACTACTCCCGAAGTAACCACGTAACTACTTAATCTGTGAGGGTCAGATCGTAAAACCCAGCGACCCGGTATTCGCCTAAGTTACGCTACATGCCTTTATGACCATGGACACCGAGCTAACATTTGTGATGGAGGAGATATTGATGAATTCAATACGATGTTGATAAAATGAGTAGAGATATATTTTGATTATGCATAGATAATCTTGAAGTGAAATTGACATTGGACTACTTTAAGGAAATATATTTCTATTGTCTAGTTTTGGGCATGAGGGTGGAAATATTCAAAGATTCGATCATTAGGGCAAAACACAAAATGTTTTGAAAACATTTTCTATGTATTCCACAAACGTTAAATGTCAAGAGTTTGAATCTGTAGATTTTAACAATTTTTCTGAATGAGCTAGTATTGCCAAACTCTTTGTTATCAGTTCAAATCACCGACTTATCTCTCTCTCTCTTTTATTACTGTGATACTGTATACCGTTCACTAGAGTTTTCAGGAAAGTATATTTGACGTCGGATGACATGAAAACATTTTTTTTATGATTATAACCCGAAAGCAAACTGCACTACAGCATGATATTGTATGGTTATAAAATATGTTTAACAGTTCACGATAAAGATTGTTGTCTATTTTTGCAGTTTCATTCCCATTAGCCTGTGAGTAATTAAATTTTCAATTCGATTATGGGATGTTGCTGTATTTCAGTTATCAATTCAGTACGCTGGGTCGTTCAGGTATTCATTCAAAAATACCACATACTCAACCTTTTCTTCAGTACTAATGGAGGAATATAATGAAACTATGAATATGTTTAAGTATTAAGTATTTTGCAATAGATCATGAAAAAATATTAAAAAACAATTCATTTCATGGAATGTTCGAAATGTTGTCTATAATTTTCTGAATGGTAATGCAATCTTTTGAATTTCGGGGCTGTATCCTATGAACATTAGATTTTAGATGAAAGAAATCTAAAGGGATTGAATCAACACATATAACGTGCATGTGATACACTGTTTGGAACCTTTGGTGTAGTGATGAATATAATTGGAGTTCTATACCAATACCAAACTGTTATTTTCAACACTTTGACACGTGTTTCGATCACCAAGTGATCATATTCAAGAGAAACATTAAACCAAATCAGTATACAATGTTGTCCTTATTTATACCATTGATTCACATATAACGTGCTCAAGTGAGATCCGAACAACTGAGAGAAACTAACCAGCTAATTCGTGCATCATGTATCATCTAGGAATTCTAGGATATGAGGGGAGGGTTACAGAGAACCGAGGCATCATATCTTCTGTTATGTGGGCTACCGAAATTTCACACAAGTCGGATGTTTCACTAAGGGCGATCGTCAGAGCTATAGAGTCTCGGACTTATGAGATCGCCACTTATCCGTCACAGACTCTGCTCATTTTATTGGTGGAATTTTCGATTTGAAACTGAATCCTAATGACGTGTTGGTGAATTTTGATGTCGTATCTCTGGTTATAATGGTTTCGGTTAGTGAAACCTTGCACCTCAACAGCGAGTTCTTTCCTTCAGACATCACCGCTCAGTTTGAACATTGCTCAACATCAACATACTTCCAGTGAGATGAAAAATTATGCGAGCTAAGGAAAGTCCACTGAGTCCAGTAGTTGTCAACTTCTATATAGAACAATTCGAACGGCGAGCTCTAGAACATTCGCCGGTCGGACTCTCTTGCTGGCTAGGATATGTTGATGATACCTTCGGAGTTTGGAGTCACTGGAAAATGAAATTGGTGAAATTTCTGGGATATTTGAATTTTTTAACCCAAAAATACAGTTCACAATGGATGCAGATGAGGGAGAGAGAATAGCCTTTCTGGATATATTAGTGAATAGACGGAAGAGTGACAGACTGATACATGAATTATACAGAAAACCAACCCACACGGACCAATATTTGAGCAAGCACTCGCGACAGAAAAGAGGGGT
This sequence comes from Leptinotarsa decemlineata, assembly GCF_000500325.1. Taxonomy (NCBI): domain Eukaryota; kingdom Metazoa; phylum Arthropoda; class Insecta; order Coleoptera; family Chrysomelidae; genus Leptinotarsa; species Leptinotarsa decemlineata. Next base: position 39,342 of record NW_019291091.1, read on the forward strand.
TATTGAGACACTGATAGAGAGGGCAAAACGTATTTACGAGCCGAAAGGGCTACAAGGGGTAATGTGTCATCAAAAGGATGCATTTCTGGGCAACAGAAATCAACACAGCCTCACGACCCAAAAAAAACACTATACGGTGACTTTGTAGCGATCGGCCAATGAAAAAAACTTTTCTGTCCTACATAAGCGGTGTGATAGACTGAATAGAATTCAAACCGAATCCAAAAAATATGAAGTTATGGACATTTTCGAACCAACAAAAAGATAGTCTCAGGTCAGCTGAAGACCCTAGGGATCCGTTAAGAAACCCAAGTGTATACCGATTACCGTAAGGTTGATTCTACATGGGAACCACGGAGAGAAGCGGTGAAACACGCTTACGTGAGCATGAAAGGAGTTGCTGCTATGGCCAAACAGATGAATTGACAGATAAATGCAGAACTCACAAAGCAACCATGACATTGCTTCCAAAAACACGCAACTCAGTGATGAAATTAGAGGGTTAGATCCAAAGTGAATGGGTCTAGGCGACCCTCCACTGCAACCCACAAGGGTTTATTGTGGCTCACACCTATCCACACTCGACCAAATAGATTCAGCTTCTTAACGAAGCCGATTAGTTTGTATGGTGAGTGGTCTTTCAGGTCAGAAGTCAAAAGTACGGCTTTGCCGAACTGTAAAAACCTGATTCGGTTCCTAGCGAGGCAGGCACAAAGTATATGCTCTGCTATTCCATCGTTGATGAGGTAGTCGGAAAGTCCACGTACAAGATTCCCACCTTGATACCCGCGACAACTTTTCCATATGAGGGTTTTTGCTCGTCAGCTATACCTGGCAATGCTTCAGATCCAACCGTACAGAGCTTTTCATCACTTGAGCTCAAACGTTTGCTAACCTTCTCATGGTGGGGTTGTTCCTCCACTTGAGATAGATTCTACGTACGGCGCTCAAGAATTTGGTGCATGGCGGTTTCATAAGGTGTCCCGCTCTTAAAGAGATGACTCAGTAGTTTTCTGGCTGCACCACCAACCCTTTTTTAAGTCCAGTTATTGGATATGGAGTTGAAGAGTTGAGAAGCTCTTGCTCTTGATCTAAATTCACAGGGAAGTCAGTTGGAGTCGTAAGCTCGACATCCATCTCCTCTGTAGAATCGCTCCTGATCTCAATTTACAAGGAGATCAGCTGGAGTCATAAGCTCTCGACATTCATCTCCTCTGTAGACTCAGTGTCAGAAAGAATTTTTAAGCTTAATCTGTCCATGAAAGTCCCACGAGTAGCTAGGGAAAGAAGGGCAGTCACGGCAGAACACCGCATCACCGTGACAACGCGATGCTACGACGAGAGGGCACCCGGTTTCTTGAACGTTCCGTAGAGATAGCTGATAGGATCAGTGTCATTCACCCTCTCGGCATGGATACACACACCTTAGGATTAGGCCATCGTTGGGATGTCATCAGTTAGGGAATAACAGAACAAGTGATTTTGTCATTCCCGTATCCAGCGGAGCATCCGATGGCCGGTTTGCTCAAACCACACATCCCAAGCCAATGCACTCGCCAAAAACAGCATGCATAATGAATAGTTCAGGCAGTGAAAGATGAACAAGGACAGCAAACCCGCCAAAAAACTAGAGGGTACTATTCAAGACTATTCAGAGAATCCAAAGTAATACATAAATATAAAAAAAATCTTAAGAGAGCTCAAAGATCAACAAGACATGAATACCACCACTTCATAATTTCCCCTAATTATTGAAAGAAGGTTGGTCCGAAACCAGTCGACCATGCGATAACTAGTACCATTATGAGTAGTACCAACGCACCAAGACTATTTTCAGTTTGCACATTGCAGCAAGGTAGGCCCCTTTGACCGTTGCCGCATCGCCTTCAGTAATACCTGCCGCAGTAGCAGACGGAACATTAGGTATAGAAACCTGCAGACCACGACCAATAAACCCGGAATCATCTGACAATTCGTTAGACACCGGCCGTGGTAGCCTACTCACCATGATTGCAAAACTAATTTTACAATAAACAGAAATAGAATCGGAAATGATGAGTGAAGCATAATTCAACAATAATATCAAGAGGGCTCCATCTTGGCCTTTTTATCTACGGTGAGTGGATTGTATTCAACTTGTGAAATGTGTCAAAATGAGTAGAACGACCAAATTATTTATTTAGTTTATTTCTTCATTTTCATTTCAACTGATTTGTCATTCGTAACTACCATACTAGTATCCAATGAATAAACAATATTATTGCTTTCGTCTGAGAGAGCGGTTGAACAGCTAGGCCAACTTCTGAAGCCAGATTGATGAAGGAGTAACAATTTTCTCTCGCTGGTATGCTGTTTATACACTCAGAGATAGTTAAATATCCTTATTCGTGTTAATAAGGAAATTATTATACTCGATTGATTCAGTGAGACTAGAATTGAATGCGTCTGCTTATTGATTTTTTTGAGTTCTTTCCATTTATTTCTGGAGCTACAGATATTCAGTTCATACTCATTGTGAGCTTTTTCGTTCTTCATAGCCGATGATAAGAAGTTACAAAGTTTTTTGTAATAGTTTCAATGCGCCAAAGATTTGGATTTTCTGTATTTTGTAGGGATTTATCCCTCAGTTATTGCACACTTTCAATAGTGTCCGTTATCAAATGTTGATTTTTTGTTTAAAATTGTTAACATGTACTTGGAATCAAGGCTGTTTGTCTCGAATAACTTAATAAATATGGTTGAAGTTTCTATCACCAAGAGCACGACAGAAGTTATTCAGGTCAGTTTAACTGACATCAATTTTGGAAATCAAGGAACATATGTTTATATAAGCGACAGAAATCGACGTTAGGAAGGAATTCTATGGGAACAGAAAAAATCAGTTGTTCTAAGTGATTGATAGATACATATATTTTTCACAGAGTCATTTGAAATTTTTTTGGTTTGTTTATTTTCTCCTCTTCTTCAGGTTACCTCTTTTTTGAGATAGATCTACAAATTGATGAAACACCGCTAAAACAGTGACGTGAAGTTGAGTTGCTAGTAAATGTAGGATTGAAAAGTTCTTTCAATATAATTTTCCCGATTTTTGCGGCACTTCGACTATTATCAGAAAACGTGTTCTATTGTGACCATTCAACTCCTCTGTCTTAGACATTTTCAATATTGAAACCTGACAGGCACTTTGTGAGTACAAACGGCACGTGCACCTGAATACCTGGTTCCTGGCGCGCTTCTCCCACTATACATGCCCTATTACCTTTCCAGTTTTTTTATAGTTTTGTTTGTGGAAAAACGTAGTTTCAATGACTCAGAAACGTCCAGTTTGGCGATATCGACCGGCCATTCAGGTAGTTATTTCAAGAAACAAAATGTTGTTTTTATGGAAAAATTTAGTTTTTATTAAGCATCCAAGCAAGAAGTAGAAAGTGCTCAAGAATGGAGTGTGCGGTTGAAAAAGCTATCCATGTATTGCGATTTTGGTGAATCGTTCGATACGAAGTTGTGTAATAAATTCATCACATGTTATAATCCAGGCAAGGTGAGAAAAAGGCTGTGCTGCAAAAAAAGTTCAGTTACTTTCTTGAATGCATTCATTGCAAGTGGCCTTGACAGAAGAAGTGGCCCAGGGGGAAATGCTTCAGTGCGATACCGAAATCAAACGTGAACCTAATGAAGCCCATGTTCATAAGAACGGAATTCATCAGTCGACGGGAGAGCTGAAAGAAGTGGGGAAGTATTTCGTATTAAACTGAAGTGTTTTTGTCGGTATCGTGAGTACACTTATAATACATGCTCTATTGAAGTCATCTGAATTCTGTTTGCGGAAATCAAAGAAATAGGCTAAATTTTCTGACTCAGAGTCTATGTCACAGGCTGATGCGACTATACAGTGTGAACAAAATGCTAATTTACCAGTTTTGTGTCTTCGTCAGAAATCGTATGAGCCCATTAGCATAGATATTTGTTCAAATAACGTTCCTTTGAAAATGAAATTAGACTCAGGTGCTGCAATATCTGTTTTGCCACTTTCGTTGTTAAAGAAATATTTTCCACGATCCAATTATTTACTACTGATGTTACGCTCTTAAATTTTTCTGGAGATAGGGTGCTAGCTGAGGAGATTGCAAAATTTCAGGTACTTCGTGGTTCTAAACGAAGCTCCTCAGATTTTTGTGTGGTCGATTCGAAAGGCCCAGCACTTCTTGGCAGAAATTTTATAAGATCATTCAATATGGTATTTCAGGAAGCATGAACATAATATTCATAGTTTTGAAGATTACTTTGTGTGAAATTTTCCAAAGGTGTTTTCGAGCAAGCTAGCTTGCTTCAACAAATTTCATTTGCAATTATGGGTCGACCCAAACGCTCAACCTGGGTTACCCTTTGCAATGAATGAGAAGGTTGACGAAGAGATTGATAGGAGTAATAAAGAGTAATAAAATGATTCCTCCAGTAGAATTCACTCCGTGGGCAATACCCGTAGTACCGATCCTAAGAAAAGATGACAACGTTAGGTTATAGGGCGTTTATAAAATAACAAGCAAAGTGACCATTCGAAAATTCAGATTCACCAAAGTCAATGGCATAAATCATGTTACCATACCACCTTATAATCCATATTCAAACGGAGTGGCCGAAAACTCTGTTAAAACAGTTGTAGCTTTTTTACTGAGAGAATTGTCCGTTAATCAACTGATTGACGTAAATCTGTCGTTATGTCTATTTTTTTCTATTGCAATATAAAAACACCCCACACTGCTTTTCTGGGGAATCACCTGCTAAGTTGTTTTTTGGGATAACTTATCGAAGCAGAAATCGGAATTGTCTGACCTGACATTATTATATCCGGTTCTGAGAGGTTAATTTCCTGGAAAAAACCGATGCCTGGTTTTTTTGGCATTGAATTGAACCTGGTTACTTTCACTCCAATTCGAAATCGCTTCTAGATCCTCATTAAGATATGCAACCTCCTGCTGCCGGTGAAGATGTGCCTCCGTAGCTGATACCCTGGAATCCAAATGGAATGACGAAACAAGTGTGCTGTCGTCAGCAAAGCAATATATTGGATTCTTGGTTTCATCGAATGTGTCGTTGATATAAAATGAAAAAGGATTGTGGACAATATGGATCCCTGGAACACCAGGGTTGATGGTGAAAGTATTCGAGAGATATCCATGGACGGCCACTTGCAGGAAACGTTTTTTCAGGAAGCTGAAGAGCCAAATACAAAGATGATTCGACAAGTCATGACATAGTAGTTTGGTCAGCAAACCCTCATTCTACACACGGTCAAAAGCCTACGAAATATCAAGAGCAACATCTCTTGATTCTCCATGTTTTTCGATTGCGTTAATTCAAATATGGGTGACATACGATAAAAGATTGCTTGTTGATCTTTTTTCCGAAAGCCATATTGGTGGTTAACGATTTTCTTCATAGTTTTTGATATCACTGATAACAAAGCGACTGGTCTATAGGTATTTGGAAGATTTTGAAGATTTGTTCAATAATTTTGAAAGAGTTGTTCGCTAATAGCTACTACAAACTCGTCAGATGCGAGACCTTCTTATGAAAATTGTCATTATTTACCATGAAAGAAAACTTCAGAATGAGGAAGATCCCGAGAAAAAAAATTAATCAATGAAATGTCCAGAAAGGAAATACAAACCATATAACATATCAATGATTATGAAACGTATCTTCATGATAACCTTTTAAGGACTATCGAAAAAAGCATCAATTATGTGACGATTTCTTGTAATATAAGAAGGCAATGATCTCATAAAGCATACCAGCAAACCAATCGCAATTGATGTGTGCAATTGGCGATGTTTTCAGTTGCAAGTAAGTATTGAGAATCCATGGAACTGACATGTCGTTTCGAAATATATAGTTTCTGACAGAAAATAAGAATGAAAATATGTACTCAAAAAGTGAAAACGACCATACACCACCGAAATTTGTAATAGCCACATTTTCCGTTCGTTGGATAATACAGCGTGTTAATTTGAAAACTTCCCACCCTAAGTATCTTCATTCCAGTAAACAATATGAGTAATCGAGAAAACAAATCAATTTTATTGTCAAAGGGGATACTTCATAATAATGACTCCTTTCGAAACACAAAATGGTTAGATTAGTAGGTGACACCGTTCTAGCCTTTTATTGACAGGAATGAATGTATTACGCGTAGGATTTTTTATTTGTTGGTTATTGTCCTTGTTCAAAAAAAAAATTGAATTCGATAGAAAGACATTTCAAACATAAGATCTACCAATCAACTATTCAAATGTCGTCCATTTTGCTCTAAACAGCTATGAGGTTTTCGAACTCCCCTCTAACATAACAGAAAACTAAAAAGTTCAAAACCCTTTGCATCTATTTGAGTTTCTGACTCGTGACTTAAGAGAATATCGATAGTCTCTTCAAGCTTTTCATGATATAGTTTTCAGTCAAGTTTTCTTCTAGAAATAATGGTACAATAATTGCATTTACAAGAGTACCAGCCCAAACATTAACTTTTTGTTGGAGTTGTGTATGCCCTTCCCAAAAAATATGTGGGTTTTCCTCATTCCAAAAGCGACAATTTTGTATTAACATTGTCATTGAAATAAAATGAACACTCACCGCTTAAACAGATGTTAGACAGAAGATCAGGGATGGTATTGACTCGTTGAGACATAATTTCTCAAATCTCTATTCTTCTGTCATAATCATCCTCGTGGAGATCTCTTCTTATTCTGATCGTAAGGTGCTCGTAGGCTCGTGCAGCAAATGTTCGCAAAACTGTGATTTGAACTGCCTCGTTCAGTATTCTGGGATTTGTTTTTTTCTGTCACTGAACCGGTTTCTTAAAACTTATCCACCGAAGCAAGTACATTCTTGTGATCTACATTACAATTTGGATATCGAAAATTCCATCCAATGAACTGAATCTGTTTTTTGTGAAAAAGAAAACAAATGAAAATTCTAAAACTCATTCATTGCGATTCACTCTCATTGTTCATCGAATATCATATAATTCTGCCAAGTTCGAATTCAGACAAGGAATGCGTCCCTGATAGTGACTCTAATTCTTCCTAGCTTTGAATGGGGCAAGTTCTTTGTCGTGAATTTGCGATTTTAATTGCACAAAGTGAGTTGCTGAACTGAACATTCTCATTGAAAATACCTTGTTAATTTAACTGCGTTGAGGTCTTTCTGTGAAGGACGGTGGAATTTCATCAAAGTTCTGTTCCGTCAGCATTGGCTTCTTTGAAAATTAATCTTCATTTCCATGATTGGAAACTCGGAAGCAGTATATAGTTATATATTTAAATTGTGAATCTGTCTCGTATTTGACTGTGAAATCTCACGTATGTGGAAATTCCGTAAAGTTGGCGAAGAAACTTGAATCATTTATACAGGGTGTTTCCTAACCACGGTACGAAACTTTTTCAAGCTTCCTTAAGCGCTTGAGAAAGCTATTTCATAGCGAAACCCGTGTCGCGGTTTTTGTAAAACCCTTTTAAGTGAAAATCATACAATGAACTATATTAATGAATTCTGAAAGCACGAGTTTTCCACCTGATGTGTTCACTTTCTATAGGGGTAGGAGGCAAAATAACTGCTCCATTTAGTACTCTGGGGTTATTTTTTTTCTGTCACTGAACCAGTTTCGTAAAACTCATCCACCGAATCAAGTACATACTGGTGACCTACATTACAATTTGGATGTCTTTCGTTAAAAACATATGCCGCCCTTCGTGCGCCTTTTCCAACTTATTCATATACCATAATCAATTCAATTCTGTCTTGTAGATTGTAAACCTGTTTTATACTTTCATACACTTATTTTAGTAATCACTGAATAGCCCAACAAGTACAACTGTATGCACTACCACATCGTTCAAATTTGCGAAGCAATTTTTTGCCTGAAAACATAAACTTTTTATAGCAGCTATTCGTACACTTTCTGCGATGAGAATTGAAAATCCAACATTTACTGAACACAACATCACTACCATCTAAGTTTCACTATTAGACTGCTTTGTTACCCCTAATAAATTGTTGGAACGGTACCACCTAATATTTTCACCAGTTCCGGTCGAACTTTACATCTCAGTATAGGCGTACTAATACTTACTTCTGTTTTTTTTTAGTCCCCTGGGATCTGTCTGACTTGTCCATTTAGTCCAAGTCTCCAGAAAACACTGTAGTCTCTTGGGCTCATTGCGTTTATTATTCCATCTTCTCATAACACCCATTCCATCAGCCTAATTTCCTGTACTAGTTTGTACAGGTTCCGTGCTGAATGTTCGTCATCTTTTACTGGACGTAATTTCGTACGTCCATGTATTACCTGCCTATTTGGATTCAGTACCTCACATTCGCATAAGATGTGTAGAGCTGTTTCTATCCCTTCGTTGCATAATCTGCAGCTGAGGTATCCGTTGTACAGCCCCATTTTATTCAGGTGTCCTCTAAGCGGACAATGATCGGTTAGTAACCCTGTAATTATTCTGAGCGATCCCTACTATATTGAAGTAGTTCTTCGGTTCTTTTCTTGGACGGTTCCTTAATGAAGGTTCTACTGTGTTTGTTGTCAGACACTTTTCTCCAGTACTTTGTGTGCTTCTTATTGGTCCATGTCCTAATCTGGTTTCGTACCAATGATTTTGGTAACCCCAGAGCTGGTTCAGGACCTATATATGAAGTTGATAATCCTTGTCTAGCGCATTCATCAGCTTTATCATTACCTGTGTTTCCTGAATGCCCTGGCACCCAGTAGAAAGTTAATTTGTTCCTGTTTGCAAGTTCATTCAGTTCTTCATGGCATTCCCATACCAGTTTTGATGTCACCTTCAGGTTTGTCAGAGCCCCTAGCGCGCTCTTGCTGTCAGAATATTGATCCGTTCATTTCTTTGAGGTCTCAATTTAGTAAGCCTCGCACACTGCAAGAGAGCATATACACTTCCGCCTAAAAGACGAATGTGTATAGTCCTAGCGGATTACTGTACTTTGAATTTCTATCCGCTTGGTATATTCCAGCTCCCGTTCCATGTTGGTATTTGATCCACCTGTATACCAGATGTTTTTCCAAACATATTTTCGGGATGACTAATGGTAGTATACTCTTCAGAACGTTATTTATCGAAAAATACCCATTAAAAATAAGAATTCATAGTACGATTGAAAGCAAGAATTGAAATCCAATCAAAAAAATGTGGCACTCGACCCCTCTTTCCATTTAAAATTCTGAGGGTAACATGTACCCGCCTTAGGGGGTTAAATTACGGAGGAACAAATGGACTTTTAAAGTGTCTCCCTCAAGAATAAAATTGACATGTTTTTTTCGATTCCTCATATTGGGAAGGAAGATATTGAGGGGGGGAAGTTTTCAAATTGACACCTTGAATTCTACTATTGCGTTTAGCTAGGTGAAAATTTAATTATCACCCTATCAGCAAGATCAAATTGAAATTCTAATTGAGTAAACTCGTTTATAATTCATGAAACAATCACTTTGTAGATTAATTGTTACTGAACCAAAACTGGAAAAATTGTTTTTTCATATATCTAATAAGTTCTTTTTACCATTTTGGTACAAAATAAGTATATATGGTGAGTCAAAAAACACATAACTAGACAATTAACAAATAAATAACATAGAAACATTTTTGAATGAGAAAAGATTTGGACCGTTTTCACAACACTTCATGGAGTTTAGTTCGTTTAATCAAAAATGGCAGTTCATTGTAGAATGTGATTACATTATGAAGGTGTGTAATTTATTTGATCATTTTGTGTTTCAAGTTAGGATACTAAGTAGAGCACAAGAATATGGTTATGGTAAGTGCGATCTCGCCAAAACGTCGTGATTGTATCAAAAACGAAAAAGTATTTTCTATCTATTATTAGATAACATTGTTCAGATTCCTCAAGCCAAAACTTCCTTCAACCTAGAGTAATTTCATCTCATCAAAATATTAAAGCCTTCTCTGCAACACTCATCAATGCCGCAAAATTATAGGAATTCTACTTCATATACGTTTTTCGTATGACATGTTTATGGAACGCCGTTTTACTTTTTATTGTCACAAATATTCATTCCTCAATTTATTCAAATAACAATTTATTTGTTTGAATTTGATTGATTCATGCATTTGTTTCACACATCGCAAAATTTGTTCTATTTTAAATGACACTTGACTTAAAATGTTACATGAATATAATTGTTATTTGAATAAAAAAGACTAATGAAATAACTTGAAGCTTTTATTGATTGCCAAGAAAAATATTGTTTCAGAGTATTGGAAAATGGAACGCCAATTTTTCTATATATTATTCTGAAAAATAATCTATATACATATAGTTCAACCCAGCAATGAAGAAACATTTTTATTCAACAATCAATCTAATGTATTATTCGAGTAAATTCAACAAACGTTTCAATTCCGCATATAATTTTGACCTTTGAATAAAATGTTGGTTATTTATATGACGGTTGAATTATAATGAAACTTTAAATTCACTTTCTAAAAGTAAGTTTGGAAATAGACTTTCGTTTGTCTGGAAATGTAGCAGATTAACTTTCCAAACTAAATATTTTCCTATGAATAATAAGGATTGTTATATTTCAATTTTATTGAAAGTGTTGAATATTTCCAACATTCACTTTAATGCATTCAATTTAAAATTTGGTTACAACTTTTGTGCAAAACATTCTCAAGCAAGTATCATTTTATTTCATCAGTCTTTTTGAAAAGCTAATTTCTGACAAAGAATTAGATTTTTTGATGATTTTAAAAGTTTGTTGTATTTGAAAGATACATTTAAAACGATTGTTGATAATTTCAATTCGGCGCTGGTATCGAGCGGATTTATCAAGAACTTCAAATGTTACATATGGCAACATGCTAGTTCATTTATAGTACGACAAAACGCCGTTCAACCGTGGCGCCGTATAAAAATTATCAACAATCAATTTAATTCATGTGTCACTGAAATTCAACAAACAAAATAATTCAGATCATTTCGAAAGAATATTAATAGAAAGTAAAACAGCCTGCCACGCCGTTATTGAAATTAGAGCTGAAATTAGAGCTGAGAAAAAGAAAACCTGAAAACGCTGGGAATTAGATTGCCTCCTTCCTGCCCTTGATATGAGATAAAATATTTTTGTTATATTTTGATTAAACAATAATTTTAAATTTTTTCTTTTTTAACCATGAAAACTACTATTTAATTGAAGAAATAAATCAAGAAGTGTCTCACTGGTAT
>NW_019291091.1:51286-71943 GCF_000500325.1 Leptinotarsa decemlineata
ATATCCCACTCACATATATATATATATATATACATATTTTTCATTTCATCGTTGATGATCCAGTTAGTTTTATTCTGACATTCGTGAAAAGAGGGGTTAGGCGTTTCATGCAAGAGATATATCAGAAGGTTTATAATTATTATGCATCCTTTTATAAACAACTTTTCTGTTCAACTCGTTTCTATAAATTATTTGTATTGACAACTTTACTGATGTATCCGAAATTTCAATGTCATTTAAGTAAATAACAACTTTCTCCTAATTTAATAGACTAATAAGAAAAAACATTAATGACAACGTGTTCACATTTGTAGATCCCCAACCAAGAAAACTGTAATACAAACTAGTGCGACTATAATCCGTTCGACAACAGCGCCAAATAAAAATTATCAACAATCAATTTAATTCATGTATCATCTAAATGCAACAATCAAAACAATTCACTTTCCAAAACACTAATAGAAAGTAAAACGGCGGCCACGCCGATTCACTTGTTATTAGTATTCCTTCGAAAAGAATATGAATTATTTTGTTTGTTGAATTTTAGTGATACATGAATTAAATTGTTTCTGGATAATTTTTATTCGGCGCTGACGTCGGACGTATTTTTGCGGAACTACATAACTGCATATAATATGTATGTCATTGGTCATAGTACGGTAATAATTCGTTCGACAGCAGCGCCGAATAAAAATTATTAACAAACAATTCAATTCATGTATCTCTGAAATTCTACAAACAAAATAATTCTTTTCAAAGGAATTTTAATAAAAAGTAAAACGGCGTGGCACGCCGTTTCACTTTCTATTGTCATTTTGTAAAAATGAATTGTTTTGATTGTTGCTTTTAGGTGATACTTGAATTGAATTGATTGTTGATAATTTTCATTCGGCGCTGCGGTCGGACGGAATATTGTGTTACTATCACTTGACTATCATGTTGCTAGATTTAAAAATTCAGCTTCTGCAAGAATCCGCTCGACGCTAGCGCCTAATTAAAATTATCAACAATCGTTTTAATTCATGTAACTATAATTATCAACAAACAATTTCATTCATGTTTCACAGAAATTGTAGTAAATTATTCGATAGTTGAAAAAAAGTATATATGACAAACATTTACTTCCAAAAATTTCAAACAATAAATCTATATGTATTATAACTGTTCGCAACTTTTCATCAAACAAATTAGTTCATGTAACATTTTAAATCAAGTGTCATTTAAAATAGAACAAATTTTGCGAACAATCGTTTTCAATGTGTCGAACAAATGCATGAATCAATTAAATTCAAACAAATTAATTGTTAGTTGAATAAATTGAGGAATGAATATTTGTGACAATAAAAAGTAAAACGGCGTTCCATACATGTTTCTTCGAAAAGTAAATTAAAATGAAATGTTCTTCAACAAAATATCAGGGTACATTTTGATAGAATTTCAGTTATATATCTAAGATATGTTCCTTCAAGTAGCTCAGCTAGCCACCATTTTTGAAAGTGAGGTACCGATAAGTTTATATATATAGTTATGTTTACTACTTGTACCATATTGCTCATAAGCTCATACTGTCCGAACTAACATCCATTTCAGTAGTTTGGTTTTTTGAAAAATATTCTATTTTAGTGTAAAACTGTTTTTGAATAGGCATGGATAAAGTTCTTTCATTTCAAATGACTCTGCTTAGACATTATAAATATGCCGATTCATTATCATGGAATTATCATCATCCTTATATAAATACCTCAGAGAATATACATGTTGGTTATATTCATTTCATTTTCCTTTCATATATGAGCCTCAAAATTCCCTTTTTTATCAAAAACCAAAAACAAAATTACTGGGAGAAGCTCTCAGAACTCCATTAGGATTAAACATCCTACTTCGTTTAACAATTAAAAGTCCCTTTCACGTGGAACCAAAAACAATTAGTAAAATGCAGCGATGTGGGCGAATTTCAGAATGGAGGATTAGAAAATAATGTAATATTGAAATGAATAAAATGTAGAATTTTAAAATATAGAGATATGAACGTATGCAGTGATATTACTCGATAAAAATACGTCTGTCTGACTATGATATTTTTATTGACATCTCGTGACACAATAAATACAAATGAATACATCACTACCCACTCATAGGTCTGTTGACATTTTGCTAAGTTGTAATTGATTTTTTTTATAGCCAGCAACTAAACGTTGTTTTTCTCTCAATTTTTCGAAAACAAGGGAACGAGTTTTAGGATATTACTTTTCACACCCGGGGGTCGATCAGGGTGACTTTGCACAGAAAAGGTAGACCACGGAAAGAAAGGATTTTGGGTATGGGAACATGAACACATAGAATTCACATAAAGTATCCTCTACAACTTCAGGTTACAATCATACACGAATTTCATCATAGCGTCTATGACTTGTGGTTTGTTCAGTGCCAGTAAGTGCAGTTCATTTAACGGTGGAATTATTTTTCCCTTCTTAATGTTTCCATGAAATCTTTGGTTTGTTCCTGATGTTCAGAACAGTTAAAAAATATATGATCAATATCAGATATTACATTACATGTGGCATTACATTTGTTTGACTCAACGATTCCTATTTTGTAAAGATGAGCTGGATAACATGCATGTCCAAATTTCAGTCTGGTTATTGTGACAATTGTTTTCCGTCCGTACTTCATTTTTTTGTGCCATATTTCCGCTGGGATTTTTGGTACTAACCGGGTATACTGTGTATCAGAGTTTTTACAATACTCTTTCCATGCTGTTTCCCAATTTTGCTTGAACCTATTCTTTGCTAAGATTAGACATTCTTCAGCGCCACTTCCAGTCTCTAGGCGTTGTCCTTTTCTGATGCCTGTCTTTGACAGTTCATCGACTTTCTCGTTGCCTATTGAGCCTGCATGAGCTTTGATACACATTATTTGATATCAAAATTAGCTTCATAGAGCCTGCTGATAAGAATTTTCAATTCCAGAATATGCGAGCTGAGTTGATATGTAAGTATGTTGATAGGTTGTGATATTTTTGATAGTACAGACAGTGAGTCAGATATTATTATTGTTTTTTCAATACACTGTTGTTCTATATATTCAAGTGCTTTGGTTATAGCAATTGCTTCTGCTGAAAATATGGAAGTGAGTTGGTTCAGTTTGAATATCCCACTCACATTCGCAATAGGAATATAATATGCACAGCTAGTTCCTTCACATTGTTTGGAAGCGTCTGTATAAATGCATGTGTACTCTGGAAATTTATTTATATAACTCTTCAGGATGCAATTGTTTAAACTTGGTTCATCACTTTATACAGGGATTGTGATAGTGAATGAATTTAGGGCATATTGAAAGTCTTTCATGTCATTTATGCTACCTTTATTCGGGTTTTCCATTATATTATGTATGTTTCCATATGCAGTACATAGAGGCGGGGATGGTTTTTTCTCCCAATATTTGTTGGTTCGGTCACACATGTTCAATTGGGCTACTTTTTGTATGATACCAGGATTTTTGATTTCCGATTAAATGATGAATTTTTTTGCCAAAAATTGTCTCTTAATACAAGTGGTGGTTCTAACGCTTCTACACGTAACGGTTCGATGGGTGTTGAACACATGGTACCTAGACAGAGTCTTAAGGCAGAGTTTTGCACAATGTCCAATTTTTTAAGAGTTGATAAGCTAGCTGATCCGTATAGCGTATTGCCATAGTCAATGATGGAATGAATGTATGCTCTGTAAAACAGCAGGCAAGTCTGCGAGTCAGCCCCCCACCATGTCCTTCGTATTAACTTTAAAAAGTTGATTCCTTTTTGGCATTTTATTGCGACGTGTTCAATGAAAGGTTTCCATGTGAGCTTTTTGTCTAACATAATTTCAAGGTACCTAATTATTGGAGACACTGGGAGATCGGTATTGTTAACTGTGACGTTATTCATGTTTGGTAAATTGTGCCTGGTAAAAAATTTGATATAGGTTGAATTTCGTAATATAGGTTTAAAATAAGTTGAATTTCGTAATTATCGATGCGATGGAATATTTCAAAGACAATATGCAGGTTTGTAATTTTTTTTTCGGTGTTATATACTACAAAATCGTCTGCGTACTGAGAGACATATCGAGGTCCTATAATCGAATTATTTGCTGTTCTAATGTACACTTCTCTTCGCGATAATGTTTTATATATGAAATTAGCAACTCTTTCGGGGATTGCAGTTTCTATTAATTTTTGTCTCATCATATGGATACACACCGAATCGTGAGCCCCTTTTATATCCAAGAAGGCAGCAAGTCAAGTAAAATTCTAATCTGTATTTGATAATTCGTTGGAATGTTTTGTATATACATGATAATAAAGATATGGGTCGGTAGGATTCATGTAAGTTAGGGTTTTTCCCTGGCTTCAGAATTGGCACCGCAATGATTTTCTTCCAGTCTTCAATCTCTTCGTTTCCAGTCCAAACATCATTGAATATTTCCAATAGAAATTTTTTAACTGTAGGTGGTAGATTCCAAAGCATATCATATGTTATTTGATCGAGCCCAGGTGACGATTTGTTTGAGTGTTTTAACGCAAAATCCAGTTCGTTTAAGGAGATTGCTGCAGATACTATATCTCTATGTGATGATCGATGGCTGATATTTGAGTTCACTTCGAAATCTGTTGCCTTGTTTACCCAACATGGTGTGATTCTTTCGAAAAAATGTTCTATCCAGTCACTATTATCGTAGGTTGTGCTTGTGGAAGCAATTCTATGCATTCGTCTTGCTTGTTGCCATAAACTTGCGGAGGGTGTGTTTTTATTTAAATTTTCACAATAGGATATCCAATGTATTTTCGCTTTTGTTTTTAGGCGTTTTTTTGTTTTTGCCATTTCTTTTTTGACAATCATATAATTTTCAATTATGCTGTTTCTTCTGTACTCATGTGAAGCTTTTTTTCTGTCTTCTATTAGTCTGTCGCAGTCTGCGTCCCACCACGGTGGAGGTAGATGCCTTTTTTTTTGAACGGTTTGTTTTGCGGTATCGAATATGTTCCTGCTTCTTCAATACCATATACTGAGTGAGAATTTTGTATATAGTTAGTGAGATATCGTTCTAACAAACTTTGATATTTTTGCCAATCTGCTCTCTTTGTGTTCCACTTCGTTTTTGGAAAAATAACATCGTCAGTTTGGGTCTTGCGTATGTTCAAATTCATGAGTATTTGGAAATGGTCCGATCCCAAAGTGTCATTTATTACTGTCCATGTGACTTTGTCAGCGATTTCTGGTAATGCAAGCGTAACGTCTACAGCTGATATATTTGCTGTCCTAGATATTTTCGTTGGAGATCCGTCATTGAGCAGTATTGCATTCGTGTTGTTCAACGCATTTACCATATTGTTTCCAGAATTATTGTTTTTGTAAGAGCCCCATAATTCATGATGAGCGTTAAAATCTCCTCTAATAATCGTAGCATTATGAATGTTTCCTAATAACTTCTCATAGGTTTGGGTTTTGATTGTTATATCTGGTGGACAATAAGCAGCTATGACATTTATACTAGATATGTCGTCATAAATGTTTACAGCACATACTTGGATTTCTTCAGAAATATCTTCCAGTGATATTTCCTTGAATTGTATGTTATTTTTTATTAGGATAGCAACTCCAGTTTTTTCATCACATCTGTCTTTCCTTATCACCGCGTACCCATGAAAATTGTACTGCTTGTTTGTTTTAAACCAAGTTTCAGATATCATAGCGATGTCAATTTCAGCTTGAGATAATGCCTTCATTAGACTATTTTTATTCGAAACTACAGAATGTGCATTCCATTGAAGAATATTTAGCCCTTTAAAATTCATCATCGACATTTTCGTGGTGATTACCGGGTTGAGTAAACACGATTTCTTTTATGTTCTCAATATCTAATGAGGCTAGTTCTTCAAATGAATCAACTACGCTGAGTATTTTTTGCAAGACTGATAAAAACCCTGCTATAAATTCTTCTCTTTCATTGTTTATGTTATTTTCTGTGGGAGGTAAAGAAATGGGATTCTCTGGTCCAAATCTGAATGGAAACATAGGCGGGTTATCTACATTTGTAAGAGGTGATGACGCTTTTCGTTTCTTTTGCACGTTTCCTATTTCCGCAGTGGAATGGGTGTTGTTGGGAATTTGTGTTCTTGTTGTGGTTGTATACTGAGTATTTAGTCTTTGTGATGTGGTCGGTTGAGACATGAATATACGTGGTGTATAATTTCTCCTCGGTTGGCCACTGTGAAGAGGTGGAAAATCTTGATCTGAATTTAAATCTAAAATCTGACGAGTATTGTTTGTTTTTAATGTGGAAGCGTACGTATTGCGACTGATAGTTTTTGCTTCGAAAAAAGTAATATTTTCTTCGGCCATTTTTTTCTTGATTTCCTCTTGTTTTTTAAACATTGGACAGATCCTGGATATAGATTTATGACCATTCGTTTTACAATACAGTTGTCTTGCGGATCCCGGCAAAGATGTGTTTCATCTTTTTCCTTTCCGCAGTTTATACATAATGTGATGGTGCTTCGGCATTGTTTAGAGACGTGCCCGTATTTCAAACAATTGAAATATTGTGTGATTTTATGTACGTACGGTTCAACGTTGCATGCGACGAAATCAAAAAATATTTAAGATGGTAAAATATCACCTTCAAAAGTTACTATGATAGTTTGTCTCGGTATTACTATGTCTTCTCCATTCCTAATAATTTTTCTACTGATTCTTTTCACTTCAGTTATAGTAATAGGGGATATAAAATTCGAGAAAAGACATTTTTCCTCAAAACTGGTGTCTACCTGTTTGATAAGTCCCTTTCTGTATAATATATTATATGAATACCTTACTTTTTTGTTGTGTGTTTTCATGTGTACTATCAGATTCAGTGTTTAGTTCCAATTGTTGACCGGTTGATTTTGGAAACTGCGATTGCTGAATCGATGAATGATCTTCGCTGTTTGGACCCCCTCCATTGGGTGGGGGTTCGTTGTCCATGTTGGGTACACTGACACTTCACAATTTGAATGTATTTTATAATCAACTCACTTGATTTTATAGTAACACTTCGTCAGAAATTGACGAGGTAAAATAGCACATCTACACTGTATGAGAGACACATGTTGACTGTTGTAATTGATCATATTTATTTTCTTTCAGTTTCTACCTGCAAGAAATATATGTCGCCATTTTCGTAAAAATAACACTTCTTCTACATACAACTGTGTTTTTTCTCTGAACTTCTTCCAGAAATTACTTCTTTTATGGATTATTCTAGAATTTAATGACACCTTATTGCAATGTAGAATATTATTACTACATTGTAGTTAATTATTACTTTCACTACCTGACTTCATGATTCAAATTACTATAGAAACACGACACATCTGTTTGAAAATCTGTTTAAATTCTTTTTTTTTTCGTTAATCAGCTGTCGCCCCCATACGAACGACAACTCTCAGAAGTTGAGAAACTTGTGCGAGCTAAGGACTAATGAGGTCTCACCTTTCAACGTGTGATTTCTAACACGGTAACACATACATTTATTAAACAGTATTGTGACGCCCAAACACGTGTGGCGATTCTGTGAACTTTCGAGTGGAAATGTCGCATTGAAGTGTTGTTATTTTGAATATGTTATAAGAGATTCCTATCAAGTATAGGTCAGTTCTATCGTATTACTGAAATACAATTTTCATCTCTGAAACACTTTTGCAACAACTGTCTTTGAAAACCGGTATCACAAAACAACCTTTTTTTTATTGTGTGGGTAATAATCTCATTTCAAATGACTCCTATTCCATTACATACTGTGTTCTGATTTAGATATGTCTACACGATAAAATCAAATTCACCGTAGAGATAAAAGAGAACCATGAGATAAATTTTTTATATCCTGACAATATCCAAAAACAATGATAAATTGGACTTTAACATTTTCCAAAAAAACACATTCACAGATTACTCTTTCGAAACGATTTCGCAGAAATCGTAACTTTCAAAATTCAATCTACAAAGATCCTAGACATCCAACGGAAATTTAGAAAACAGATTATTTAAAGCCAAACCTAAATTAGACAAAAGGAAGAGATCTGGTATATATCGACTAGAATGTGGTGAATTCCCTGCCACATATACAATCCAAACTGGTAGAAATTTTAATATATGGTATCATGAACATGTCATTTCGGATTCGAAACATAAAATAGGTAAAGATAATTAAACATTCTCCACCCATGCGATAAACGGAAAATGATGAATTTGTTGAAATATATGGAAATAAACAAGTCCAAGAAAAATCCCAATTCTATTATCCTCAACGAACAACTTGATCTAAACAATAGTCCTCTCCTGAACCTATAAACCAGTTCCCAAAACCTATATTTTATCAAAAAAAAAATGTTTGTCATGGTCATCGGTTATCCCAGGTATAGACAATGTAGGTATCAAATTATTCATGATAGGTATAGGCAATGTAGGTATAAATACTCAGATTTGAATGTAATCTAGTTAGTTTTGAAAATGGTGTAATGACCGAAACTAGTCAACAAATATGAAACTATTGTGGAAAATGAAGAAGTGTGTTTTTATAGTGTATCCTCATAGAATAAGAATTTCCGCATAATAAACAAGTCGTCAATCAGAGAAGTACTTTTTTGCATGATCTACATATCTACCGTTTTATAGAAATTGATTGTTTCCTTTCCTATTTGGAAGATTGACATATTTTTTGTTTAAAGATGGAGAGCAGAAAGCCAAAACCTTTATTTCCCAAAAACTTATATTTAATTTTGAAATTCGATGAGTAATGAAATATTATGTTTCAGCAATACATCTTGTGACATCAATTTTTTTACTGTTACTTGAAAGAGACCACTTTTGAAGGGTTTCTCAACAAAAGAACGCCGGGAATGCATAGTTACTGCACAAAAAGCCTTTTCGAAAATCCCATCCAATGAACTGAATCTGTTTTTTGTGAAAAAGAAAACAAATGAAAATTCTAAAACTCATTCATTGCGATTCACTCTCATTGTTCATCGAATATCATATAATTCTGCCAAGTTTGAATTCAGACAAGGAATGCGTCCCTGATAGTGACTCTAATTCTTCCTAGCTTTGAATGGGGCAAGTTCTTTGTCGTGAATTTGCGATTTTAATTGCACAAAGTGAGTTGCTGAACTGAACATTCTCATTGAAAATACCTTGTTAATTTAACTGCGTTGAGGTCTTTTTGTAAAAGACGGTGGAATTTCATCAAAGTTCTGTTCCGTCAGCATTGGCTTCTTTGGAAATTAATCTTCATTTCCATGATTGGAAATTCGGAAGCAGTATATAGTTATATACTTATATTGTGAGTCTGTCTCGTATTCGACTGTGAAATCTCTCGTACGCGGAATTGCCTTGAAGTAAGTGAAGCAACTCAAACCATTTATACAGGATGTTTTCTAACTACAATACGAAACTTCAGAGTGACTTTTTGGGTCGCTTTGAGAAAAAAAATTATATGAATATATGACCGGAGTTGCTTCGTTTCAGATATACAGAGCGTTAAAGTTGAAAAAAAAAACCGTTGAAATTTGCTACAGTTATTTGTATAAGGCGCTCATTTAGCCCCAACTAGATTGAAATTATCAGGTCAAAGGGAGTCTCAGTGGGCACCACCGCCAAAAATATTGAGGAAAAGAGTGACCACTGACTTGTAGTTTGAAATTTTTTTTCGATTGATCAACTGGGAATACAATTTTTTCGTAGATGGTGTTTTCTTCATATCTAGGTTCTTTCTGGAAAATAAAATTGAAGCCACTTTGCATATTATGAATACCTGCTTTGGAAGCCAGCTGACAGTGATAGTGTTATCATATCAGTGAAAGGCGGAGTTGTTAATTAGCAGTGATTCCATCATGAATAATTTAACTGACGCTGAAATGTCGTTCCTGCACTTTGTTTATAGACTAGCAAATGAAAATGCGAAACAAGCACAAATACTTCACTAGGACAGATAACTTAACATAATATTTCGATGTGCTGTAACATTCAGAACACTACATGCAAGATTTGTGAAACTGGGAGTTTTAATAAGAATGCAAGTGGTGGAAGACCAGAAACTGTAACAATGCCTGAACTAAAAGAAGTTACACTCGATGAGATAGAAGATCTTTCAAATAGTACCAGTAAAATTGTACTGCAGCCGGAAGTCAGCCCAAAACTCATATGAACAGTTCTAAATAAACCTCCTATATCCACTTATGATGCACTGTTTGGAATCTTTGGTGTAGTAATGAATATTACTAGAGTTTTCTCCTAACACCAAATCGTTATTTTCAACACCTCGACACGTGCTTTGATCACCAAGTGATCATCTTCAAAGAGGAAGATAAAAATTAGAAATTAATGCCAGCCAACCCTATTCATGCTATATAGGTATCCCATACAGGCGTACCATCCATCCATACCAACCTAAATTAATTTTACAATTTTGCCTTATCTATTATTTTACAATATATGTTTATATAAAACAATTTTCAGCTATATAATTTCAGCTAAAATTGTAAAATANTGACCACTATCTTGCACTGATGAGTGGCTAATGAGCCCGAAACCGGTCTGCAAGTGTGTCTGTTCCTAAATTGAAGGTCGACTCTTTCAGTTGTATTGTCAATTGCATATGCAGAAAATTTTCTGTGAAGATTCCTGAACTGACGCCGGATGCCCTTCGTGGTATTAGCCAGGGGAGTAGTTGTTTTCTGATAGGCGTCAGTCCATTCAACCTACTGTGTAAGTATATTCGAGACTGGCTTCAAAGTTCATTTCTTCAGATTTTTTACTGCCAGTCTTCAAGCATAGCCCACTGACTGATGAGTTTTTTAATGGTACGTTATGTTTTATTATGTGTTCTGCTATGTGACTTCATAGGAAACCTGATCTAGAAGGGTTTTGATGCTCTCGAATCCTCAATCAACCTACTTAACCTTATAAATCCATTTTTAGATATATTTTTTCACGAGGTTAAACAATAATGTTTATGCAATTTTTTGATTGCTACAACAGTTTTCACTTATGTTGTCAAGTTGAGTCTCCTGAACGAACTGTCATTTTGAAAGTTTTCTTTCATATTCCTGAAAAAATCGATTACCTGAGAACCTACTAATTCATGTCGAATTTTAAAAATTGGAAAATAAAACTTTCTATGTTCTCATATAATTTGTACATGTAACGTTATTGCAGTTTCATCCCATGAGAATATTTTCGAACAAATACGAATACAATTATTGTATTCGTTTGAAAATATTCTCATAGGACGAAACTGCAATAACATAACTTACAAATACAAGTGGTGTAAAAACATAGGAAGTTTTATTTTTCAATTTTCATTACGATCTCCTACCATGTAGTCATGGCTACATTTATTGATTCATTATAATGAATTCATTTCAATATGGAATTTCATTCTCAAAGTTTCTGCAAGAAGAGTTCAATGGTGAAAATAATCTCCTGAAGTTATTTTTTATATGACTTTGGAACCCTACGTACTCACCTATTCGACCCCATTTTCTGCAAACGACCTTTTCAACAAGAAATCACATATAAAATAATATATTGATTGCTTTGTTTGAAGAATCAGGGAAAAAAAACTGTTGATTTTTGGTTCATTCAGTTTCGGAAAGAAGAGGGGAGTTTTAATTGAAAATATATATGAATATATTGAATTTTTGGCGTTATCTCTGGCAAACTTCTAAACTTCTTGATACATACTCATATGATTTTAAATTTCCTAAAAGTACTTTCGTAACAGTATTCGAATATGAAAGTCCCTATGCCTCATTAGATTGAAAAAAGATAACTTCGATAAGCCAAACTTCTGCTCGACACCCTGTATATTGGAGATCTCAGAAGAAGTCTTTTGTCACGTTATCTGAAACTTCACAAGCAACGTTCTTCGATAATTTAACTGCTTCATCTCAAACGATAGAAGCTGGATGTGACACCCACTGCATATCGAAAACTTGCCGAAGTGTTTGTTGTTTTGGTACTATAAGTGACTATTTCAGTCATCTAGATAACTTTTGAATATTTCATCAGCTGTAGAAGTTCAAAGTTTATAGGCTGTGGAGGTTGAAGTTGAACGCCAAACGGATTTCATTACATCATTCCGTTCTATGGAAATATTTCAAATTCGGTGAAGAAATAATCAAATTTTTGTTGGATCTAATATGACATCCAACAAAAATATTGAAAATATGATTTTTATTTCTTGAATTTTTATAGTACTTCTCTCCCGATTCCTCTCTTGGTAAGATGCAAGATGACCCAATTTTTCAACCGAAAAATCTTCTTTTTTCTTGTTTGAAATAACTGAAGAATATAGGTAACCAACACCAAAATATTATTTTTAACACCTCGACCTAACTAACATTTAAGTAACATTCCTGTTAGACTTCCACCAGAATAAAGGATATACAAGATGTTCTAGAAATTATGAAAACAATTTGAATATGAAGAATTCACCAGTTTTATTATTTAAAACATACTCGAAATGAGGGAAAGGAAAAGTAGTTTCCTTCCTATGAAGAAAGTATGAGAATTTCTTCCGTTATCCTTACTTTTTATTCAGCAATGTACTTTACAATTAAATTAAATGTTGAAAATGACCACCATCAACTTCTTGACAATATTCGAGGCGATTTTGGAATTTTTGTACAACATTTTGTATAACCTCGGGAGTTATTTTGTTAATTTCTTCCGTTATCCTTACTTTTTATTCAGCAATATTGTTTGGTATATTAAAAATATACTTTAGATTTCAAATAATCCCATAAGAAGTAATCGAGAGGAGTCAAATCGGGGGATCAAGCCGGCCATTCAATCGTTCCACGTCTTCCAATCCACCTATTGGGAAAACACCTGATTTAAATAATTTCTATCTGTACGTGCAAAATGCAAAATGCGGTGGAGCTCCGTCTTGTTGGTAGTAAATAGTTCGATTTATCTCATTTGGATCATGACCATCAGGAACATGTATTTATTATGTGGGCACTGAAAAGTTAATCAAAAAATCTAGATAAACCTCACCATTAACAGTGCCCTCGAAAAAATAATCATTGTTAATGATACCAGCACAAACGTTAACTTTTTCAGGATATTGAGTGTGAGTCGCACACATCCAGTGAGGATTTTCTCTGCTCCAATATCTACAGTTCTGTCTGTTACCTGTTCCGTTTAAATGAAACGTTGCTTCATCAGAAAACACTATTTTGTTTATGAACTGCGAATCTGCGTTCATTCTGTCCATCATCAATTCACAGAATTCTTGCCTTCTCTCAGGATCATCTTCATTTAACTCCTGAACCAACTGAACTTTGTAAGGGTGGTATTTTTCTTTATGCAAAACTCTCAAAATAGATGATTCACTTACATCATTGTCGGCGGCAAATTCTCGAGTTGTCTTATGCGGATTTTCCTCAATCTCCAGAAGTACATCTAACTTTTTTTCATCAGTAAATTAAACATTTCTACCTGGTTTTCCAATATTTTTTACATGTCCAGTTTCACGAAACTTTTTTTCAATTTTGCTAACTGTAGACTGCGACACGTGTTGACCAAGGTATTTATTATTAAAAATTTCACAAACCTCCTTTTGAGTACTTGTTTTATTACCACAACCAATCATAATTAAAATGTTTATTCTTCGAGTCTCGGACAAATGAGCGATAATTAAATTTAATACAAATATTATACTGACGTCTTTTAGTGACTTTAAATACCTAAATGACAGCAGCCTACTAGATTCATATCAATTGTTTATTCGGCTTTTTGTCTAATATTTTAGTATCTTCGAAAATTTTTTCCAGGATTCAAGGTTAGTAAGGAGCGTGTTACAGGGATGGACTGTTTCATAGATCAGGTGATTGTCAAGAAGTGAATAATGGTGGTCATTCTGAACATTTAATTTGATTGTAAAAATCAATTTTCACAGTTATGATCGCATCAAACTTAAAAAACTTTATATTGCTGAACAGAGGACTAAAATCCCTTTCCAACAAGGTGCCACACGACTCCCTTTGCTATTTAAAATTTTCGAAGGGGTGCTTATAATTCAGAAGGGGGGCTGGAGGGGGATAATATTTTCATACTGTGAATTGTCAATTTAAGAATAAAAATCGACCTATTTCAGGTTTTTTTCACATAGTACATAATAACGCTAAAAATGAATTTATTCCATACATATGGACCGCACTGTATAGACTTAAAATTGAATCAATCTATCCGCAAGATGATCATTTGATACCCCTATGTATATATACACCAGAGTTCACATATATAAACTAGTGAGTGGTAAGTAAATATAATTTCAGAGATGTGATATTCAGTTAGTTGTATTCTTTCTTGCAGAATCACTGGTAGATAAGGCTTCACAGCCAAATAGCAGCATTCAAATGTAACTAATAAACAGGGTGATTGACAAGCAACAAGAGGTGTGATATTATTATAAGTCAAGCAATAGAAATAATGGAAAGAGCTCGCCTGATCAAGGTGTTGCCAGCGTATATCTTTCTCCAATGGATATTCTCTTCGTTCGAAATTTTGTAGAGATCTGGTGTGTTCATAAATGATCTTGAGATTCTGTGGTAAGTGGTATAGTTGTAATCAATGATCTGTGGTAAGTGGTATAGTTGTAATCAATGATCTTTTAGTTACTAGAGACTTCTTGTAGTATCATAACAAAGGTAGCGATAAAGCGAATCATGAAGATCTAACCAGGGGAGCGTATAACGAAGAGAGAGGAACATGAAGCGGAAGAGGCAAAAATGAAGAGGCCTGAAACAAAGTAAGATTATACGAACAATTATGTGCCAAATTCTAGTTTTATTGGAAAGAGGTGCCTACTAAGATACCTCTCAATCGATAGATGACAAGCTAGTGGAAGACGTACCTGTATATAGTGGAGGGCCTGAAGTGAGGTTGAACGATTATGGCTTGATTAGGAAGATAGAATAATTTAAATCCAAAAAACTGATGTGGGTATTTCTTTCTTTTCTCAAGAATAAGAAAACTCTTAAATTCACCTCCTAATACGTATAAGGCAAATCCATCCAAGATGTGAGCACAATTCTCGAATTCAGCTCTAGCCATGTACCGTGATGATAAAAAAAAGGAAAGGATATCCTCCTTTCAAAGGTATGTCAACTTGTCATCTAGTCAGTTTTATTTCGCAATCCCATGAAATGGGTTAATTATTGCGGTTGTCTGGTCGTCATGGTTATTGATGTCACAGACGGTCTGTTCGAGCTAAAAAAATCTCCAATGACGTCACATGTGAACCCTTCTAATCAAACATTTCAATGATATGAAATATGAATAAGTGGCACAGATTGCCAATATAACTCAACAGTGATGTAAGGGTATATTTTGAAGAACTAAATATTAGAATGTTAGGTTATTTATTTCTCGTATTTGTATTTCACATGAATCTCAGAGAATATTCGAAGCACCAATTACTACAAGGCAATTTCAAACAAGAACTGATTGATGGTAAGTGATTGAATGATAAATAGATGAAATTGAATGTACAGAGCGTATTATTTTCAGGGTATAGAAATCTAGAATTCAACGGATCTCATGGAAGCACTATTTCATAAATGTCATGACAATAACTAAGTAAACATCGAAGTTGTATATATATTTTTTTCTAGGTAATTTAACGAAAATCATAAAACAGGTAAATTAACACGTAACAACACGTGTCACGGTTTTTGTAAAACCCTTTATAGTGAAAATCATACAATAAACTGTATCAATGAGTTTTGGAAGTATGAGTTTTCTACTTGATGTGTTTACTTTCTATAGTGGTAGGAGATGAAATAATTCACAAGGAATAAATATTTCTTGTTGGAATCAGAAGAAACTTCCTAAGCAAATGACTTCTGGAAAAAATGAATAAAGGAAGGAGGCCAACAGAAGAAAAATGACAGCCAAGTGATGGTCTTAATTCACCTATAGAGAAAAATTCCTACCAATGATGGCTATAGTCAAATGATGAAATGATCGAAACAACCAATTTAGAAACATATTGTTTTGAAATTTGGTGTATTTTGAGTAGTTTAGTTGTGAATTAGTGAGAGTGAAGAGAGTTTGGTGAGTAATTGATGAATGATCAAATTATCTACTTTCTCTGACCAAAAACACATGAAACCACGGTTTGTGAAAACAGCTGTCAAGACTCTGTGTCTCTTTTATCCCATATTCCATCTTGGAATATGTCGTATTCAAATATGTACAGTAGCTTATTTTCGTCCAATGTTACATAATATGTATATTATCATTTTTCATAGCATCAGATAATTTTTTCTCATCAAAAGAAAATATTAGTATATCTCTTTCATTTTTCTCTCATTTAGAAGTCGAATTGTGAGTGTGACTTTTGCTGGAATGGAACGTTAGCCTGGTGGATTAACGTGTGTGGTTTGCTTCACTCACTTAATCGACCGCTGTGTGAACCGGTGGTTCGAACCGCAAGGCCGGACGATCCATTATCCTTCCTATCTTGCAACCCGTGTTAAAAATCACACGTTGAAAGGTGAGACCTCATTAGTCCTCAGCTCGCACAAGTTTCGACTTTTGAGAGTTGTCTTTCGTAGGGGGCGACAGTTGATTAACAAAAAAACAGATTTCATTAGTTTTTTTCTGTAGTTCAGTGTTTTTGTTTGAATTATTTTGACTTTCATAATTCATTCATATCACCACCATTTTTCTACTGATTTTTTTCTCTTGAAGGTTTTAGCAGTTTGAAACAGTTTTGAAACTTGTATATCTTACACTATTTTCGAAGATTTTCTGAATATTAAAAAAAAGCGCACAATCATATCGCTTCTCATCATTTTTGACTGAGGGATTCCAATGTCACATTATTTTATTTTATTTGTTTCACTTTCTTCAGTCTGAAAATTAATGAAAATTGTGATGACATATGTTTGGAAATGAAGCGAATCAAAAAAAACACTGCAACCATCATTAGATTTTTTTTTAATTCTGAAGGCGGAGGCATATTTCATCTCCCAAAACGTCAAAAGAAGTATCTGCATAATTTCTTAGCTCTTTTTTCTATTGGCAAAATAATTTCCTACGACAAATTACAATCATTGAAACATTTTTCTTTGTGAAAAAACTTTGAATTAAAAGAAATGCTTGCATCTTTCAGTGACTCACTTCCAAATAAATGACCGTATTTGCAAATATATATAATATTCAGAATGAAGAAGCAGAATTTTGATAATTTTATACTTTG
This sequence comes from Leptinotarsa decemlineata, assembly GCF_000500325.1. NCBI lineage: Eukaryota > Metazoa > Arthropoda > Insecta > Coleoptera > Chrysomelidae > Leptinotarsa > Leptinotarsa decemlineata. The sequence continues at coordinate 68,578 of NW_019291091.1, forward strand.
AATTGCTATTATCACTATGTTTTCCAAATTTGAATAGTAGGCAAGAATTGTAAACAGACCTGTTTCAGGAATTTGAATGAATTCCACTTGGGATGATGAACTGGAACATGAATCATTCAAGAAATCAAAGGACTCATCTACTGAAAATTCCAGCAATGACCCGAATGAAACAGAACAGGGTAAAGTATCATTATTGAAAACATTAGCTGCTTTGAAGAGCTTTACCAATATTGTGACGATGAATATGTGATGCAAAACTTCTTATTCAGTTGGGAAAATATTATCACTTCCGCAATCAGGGTTCTCTCTTCACACTATTCAAAAGAGAAGTGAAAAATATCTCTAACAACCTAGATGATTTGTAACAACAGAACGATGAATGAGAAATTTTCTGCTTTTCCGGCCAACGATATGCAAACGATTCGAAGAAAATATCACAAAAATTATTTCGAATGTAGGTGGAAAGGGCGATATCACATCTGCTACCAATATTCTGAGTTCTTATGTTATTTTCTCTTATTTAAACAATGCTATTGTATCGAAACCCATTCTTGAACATCTTCAAGCTGACTCGATATCAAATTCGTTTGAACGTCCACTTCATCAAATAAGCAATTCAAACTTTCAAATTTCCGAACATCTTCAACCTGCAATAGTGAAAGCGTTCCTCACTGGATCAGCAGGAGGACTAGATAGCTGTCGCCCAAATCACAAATAATACCTTCTCAGTTACAGTAACAGTAACTCTAGAGATGAACTACTTACTTTTGTGACAAATCTCTGTAGTCTGGGAGAGTTAATTTAGAGATTTGTCCAATACTTCATAGTTGATCCCTTTGTGCTTCCAAAATAAAAGAATGAGGAATACTTCCCATTGTTATCGGTACTTCCTATCGCCGGTTACTGGTCAAACTAGGTTGTTCTCGGATGAAAAAAGACCTTGGATCCATTTCACGTCCCATTCATTTGTTTTTGGTATATCCATCAGCATCCAAATTCGTTATCGAAAATTATTCTCAAGTTGGACTTTCAAAAAGCATCCAACATGATTGACAAAAATTTTATGTTTCAACAGATAAAAGAGAGTTTGCCAAGTCTACGCCCTTTTATATATCAGTGCCACGGGACTAACTGTTCCTAACGGATCCTAACTGTTGGTATCTGGATGACGTATACATTGAAAATGATATTGACCACTTCTCGAACTCAACTTTGATACATGTAAATTAGAAATAGAATCTCTTGACGACGTTATATATAAACTCTTTGTGAACATTTGCTGAACAAAATTTATTCCTTTCACCTGATTTCCACCCGTTTATTCGATTCGCCGATGCACACTTCCTTTTTTTATTGAAAAAATGTTTAGTCATTCTTAAACGATATTATATTTCAAAGTGCTCTCTGTTTTCAAATCATTTTCATACCCCAGTTATTTCGAGAGATTAATTCTTCGTGAAACCTCCTATATTTTTTGTGATATTGCTCAGGATTTTCCACCAGAAGATGCTGAGAGATATGAACAAGTTTTGGAACTATCGTTTTCTCCCAAAATCAACAGGTCCGCCATACATCTATCCAATTCAGATTTGAGCAGCTTAGTTTCGAGTTTTTCATCCCGCCGGTCCAATGTTGGGACATCTGTGATCAGTCACATCCGTTATTACTCAGAAGAAGACGGCAGAAGCGAACGTATCATCAGCAGTTACAACAATATTTGATCATTGATACATTCTTCAGTCAAAACCCAACACTTGGGCTTAATGGGTTTGAAACTTTTGGCAACACCTGTTATATGAACAATGTAATCGAATTTTTATTAACCAAGAGATGGTTGCTGGTATATTAAAAAAAAAAAGGATGCATACCAGAATGGAATCAGTATTAATATGTTTAGTATGGATGGTGCTTCGATCGAAGCGTTAGCAGAAGTTATCAAGGATTTTTTCTGATACAGTAGTAGATACAGTCTTCTTAAAATGGCGAATTCAAAGTTTCATTCTCTGATTCATAGAAGTTCCTTCGATATCATGAGAATGCTAATAGAATTACTAAGAAACCGAAACCGATCTGAACAAAGATAGTACAGAAAATTGAGTGACAGAGAAAAAATATAAAAATCTTGGCAGATATATTTGAGGATGTTAAACTCTAAGATTGTGGACAGTTTTGTTTGTCAATTGGAATCTACGATGGAGTGTGGGATGTGAACACTCATTAGTAACTTTCGATTCTTTCTGGGATTCATTTTCCCCCATACACACAAAACTGACCAAATGAGATTGTCACAATGCTTGAATTGCTCTACAAGAGAGGAAAGTCTGAATAGAGATGGAATACTGACGTGTTCGGGGTGTAAGGAGAGAAGAATTTTCCCCGTATTTGAGTAATTTATTCAACGAAATCATTCTCCACAAAAAGATTTGAAGCAAATTGAATAATGTCATCGACTTTTTTTCAGAAGAATAGGGTATGAGCAATTATCTAGTAGACAATGTGGCTCCTTATCAAAATCTATATGCAATTTCGAATCACAGTGGGTCTGCTTACAGCAGGCATTTTACGGCATGTTGCATACCCACATACTGGCACGAAGCATGAATATAGAGATTCACACGTCTCGCCAATGCCAACAAAATCGCCTGTGAGTGGAGAGGCATATATCCTCTCTAATGAAATGGAGAGAAGGAAGTCGTACCTTTGAGTCGTATCTGAAAAAAAATACAATATTATTATGATGATCGGAAATGTCTTCTATCTTAGACTCTGTTAATCATGAGCTAGCACAAGTCTCGAAATTTGAAGGTAATTGTTCATGTGAGTGACGTCTGGTTCATAAAAAATAATATTTTGGAAGTGTTTGTCCAAATTAATTCAGATTTTATCATTATGGTTACAGAAGAAAATTCCTTGTAACTTTCATATTAATTATCAATTATTTTCACACAAAAAATGATATCACTTATGTGTGAAACATATATTTCCATCGATTCCTTCCACAATAACCTGATAATTGTTGAGCTGATTCTCAATAACACTTAACAGTAGTTAAGTAGAAACTCATTTCCTTCTTTCACAAAAAAAAATATATAAACATTGCTGATTAACGGAGAAGGCCCGTGATATTCAGCTAAAGAGAAATCAGTCTCATAAGGCCTTTCGTGTGACAACTCAAAAGATAATGAGTAGTTTCCGATGCGGCATTCAGCAGGGTGCTTCGGAAACAGGGGTTCACAAAGGGCATATCGTCAGGCTAGACGATAGATCTTCAGTGGCTTTGTTCACGACGGAAACTGCTCTTGTATTTGCTTTCCATGCATTTTCTTTGAGGTCTGGGAAAATACTGACTCAATACATACTCATATG
>NW_019291092.1:0-58093 GCF_000500325.1 Leptinotarsa decemlineata
TTGCATGGAACAGAATTGTTTCCAGTTCAACAACTTTTTCTTCAAACAGCATGAAGGCAAGCAATGGAAAACCCACTCTCTTCCTTCGTAGCTCATCGGTTCATGAGCAGATTTGAATAGGTAGCAAAAGAAGTCTTCAAAATGTCAGGTAACTCATGCAACTCCACTTTTTGATCATTCAAAACGATTTTGTGGATTTTTTTATGTTTTCTGGAGTTACTGCCTCTTTGGACGTCCATCAGTGTCTATACGATCACGTTTGATGTCAGTAAACCAACGTTTAATTGTTGTTCCTGATGTTGCGCTTGAACGGTTTTTTTTATTAAGTAGCAGTGTAAAATTAAAACACGGAATTGTTTTTGATCCATTGTTTCGGAAATAACAAAAGTAGTGTCACTCTTAGAACAATAACTCGCAAAGTTTTGAGTGAAATATCATGAAATTTCAACAGCTTCCTTTTAAAGGTTAGTACTGACTGCAAAAGCGGTGAATGCAATAAGACTAGCGCCATCTATGTGTTAGGCCCGACACTTCTAGTTCTTTAAGTAATATAAATTATTATTTTCCTTCTTTAAACGAAATATTAAAAATGAAGTCGTTCTTGGGGACTTTTGAAGATTGCCAGCTTTTCGAAAGAATGCGTCAGCTTTGCATTGTTTATTATGTACTACCTGGCGAAATATTTCTTATCTAAAAGGCACTTTTATGTCTGGATTATATTAGAAATGTTTCAAGTACTTTTGGTTCAGATTCTATTTCAAGATGAAGTATGGTTTGTTTAGAAAGCCAATCAATATATTCAGGAAGTGTATTATGGTTTTCGAACTTTTCCGCCAACACAAAAGTTGTTTGGTTTCCATAACTTTATACAAAAACAAAAGATATTTCAGGTATTGTTCGCTCAAACTCACTACATACCAGTTCAATGATAACCATAACAAATCAACAGCACTTTTCTCAATGTCCTGTACAAATCCCGCGAATCCTCACATAACAAAGTCAACACAATCCGCTTTTGAAATCCAGAAAAGTGTGTTCTGTCACAGACACCATGACGTTCTCTCTTTTGTGTCTGCAGTGCTTGAATATGTAAACGGATACAACAACTACCGAAATCAGGATTACCACAGCGACCGCACTTAGGGCGACCGAATTCAAGTAGGCCGTGGGAAATCCTCTGTGGGCCGAACAGTTGGATTCCTGCTCATCGTTTCCCGAGGGACAGTGTCTCAGGCCGTCGCACCAAAGTTCCGAACTTATACAGGCCCCCAGCTCCGGACAGCTGCAAGAGTTGAAAGACATCAGCAAGTTGGGTGATTGGAGTATGTTTTCTTTGTTGGAGTTGGAAACTGTATCAGAACTCAAACCACTGCAGGGGTTTGACAGAAACTCCCTCAGCTTTTAATAACTCTTGAGAAACTTTTTGAAATCAGTAATTTTTTTCTCATTCTTGAATTATAAAAACCAACAGAGAGAAAAGGATATGGCATAATATTCAATACTTTCTTCGTGTTTTTCAATTTTTCATATACTTACATTTCAAAATACAAATTGACACATAGATTTTTTTCTGGTATCCAGAATTTTTCTCCAACACAATATTGTCACAATTGAAGATAAATAAAACAGGTTTTTGTGAACTAAACTAACAAAAATGGTGCAAATGAATTTGAAAAATGGCTATGTTCTAATTCCATTATATTATTATTTCTTTTGATATATCTTCAGTAAACAATCATTGATGAAATACATTTTTTCCACTTCTTTATGTATTTCATATTGATATGGGCCGAAAATCACTGATGCAATATTAGAAACACTAGATTAGTACTATTTTTTAATGAATATCTAATAATCAAATAAAACATATAGCTTGAACTCACCTATGTTGACATTCTGGAGGTGCAATCACTGAAAAAGAATTAGGCAAAATCAACGCTGGATTTTTCGATACCTCCATCCACGTGACAGCAAAGTTACCAGTCTCTTTTCTCGAAAATTCAATTATGAAACTTCTGGAATTTTTATCCCGCATCTTTTTACGATTATACAGATTCCATCCCTCAGAAAACATCTCCACAACATCATCCACACTCTCGTGATGAGGGCAGATTACGTGAACCACCTTCGTTTCACCTGCAGGATACACGAGAATCCGATTTTTGCTAGGACAAAGCCTTTGGTCCCTCTTCTGTGTACCTTTGATCTTGAGGTAGATGAAGTTGTTCTCTTCCTCTGGCTCGATCAACCAAGGCTGCTGCAGGCAAAATGTAACACTGTGGTTCTGATAAAACTTGTCGTCTGTTTCTCTCTGTTCTTGATTCCGTATAGTTACCTCACCACTGGAACCCCGAAGTCTTCTATTGCTCCAGGGGTTCAAGCAATTGTTTTCGCTAGGAACTAGCTCGTAGTTGGCGTCGAAAAAGTAACTATTATGATCCTCCGTTAGATTCATTTTTTTAACGACGAATCTAACTACCACTTTACTGGAGGTTTTTGTGGTGATACTGAACGGTTCCGCGATATTATGACAAATGCAATCCCGGACAAACTCCACGTCGTTCCACGGATATTCCAGAATCTGGATGAAAGCTACTCCTTCATCCACCCTATGAGGTCTACACTCCCACCTGTTTGCATCTGGATCGTGTACCGAATGGCACTCTTTCGATCCGAATTGAGCCTTGTTGAACGTAACTTTCAACCTTTGATGATCATTCGATTCGAACTGATATGTGCAGGTTAAGTCTTGTTTTCCACCTCGCCCGAAAAGGAAGACGATTTTCGGCGAGAAAAATCTTCCTTTCGAGCCTCGGAAGAGTCTATCACAGGGGTTTCTGGAGAACTGTGTTCCCTCTTGGAACAAGTCTACGAATTCATATCTGAGTATGAATTTCACTGGATACATGATGCTGCCGTACCTGATGGAATGGGATATGGTGAGGTCAGTGTTTGTACTGACGTAGCTTTCACTCAAACCGCACGGTCGGGTGAGTCTGGTAAGGTTGTTCAACAAATGGTGATCGCACAACTTGGGCTTGTCGTCCTTGCAGAATTGGCCGATTAGTGGAATAGTGTTTTTGGTTTTTATATCTCCGTCCCAAATTTGTAGCTGGACGTCGCAGTCTCCCGCATTGAAATCCGTCTGCCTTTCGTTGGTGACTTGATATTTGATGAAAGATATCCAAACTATCTCTGTAGCGTGGCCCCGGAAGTGGTAATGACAGGTTGTATTGGGGGGGAGTGAGTGAAGAGGACTTTTCAGGTATCCTGAAGTATTTTCAAAGGTTGTTACCAGGAATTCGCACTTCTTTCCGTGTTCGATGTATGTTGGAGATTCAGCTGGTTGATTTTTCGGGCTGTTTCGGCAGAGCTGTGGTTCAATTTGAATTCGTTAAGAAAAATTGGCCGACAGCATATAGCAATGAGCCTAGGCAAAAAATTAAAATGTGGAAAAAAATGAACAGCATTAATCTATTGAGTACACAATTCTCTATCAATCAATATATACCACGACTCAATGGAATAAATATGCATCGAGATATGTGGCTACAAAAACACATAACATTAAAACAGTCGAAACACTTGAAACAATCTAATAAACCATCTCAGACTCCACCCTATCTTTCAACAAATTATTATTAAGCACTTCCTCTGGACTCTACTTTTAATGTTTCAACGAATCCATCCTGGGGCATTAAGATTGGGTGGATTATTTTAGCGCTCAAGGCTGTTAAGAAACATCTCCATACCTCAATCTCTAATTCAAATCCGGGTAAGTAGGATATAGGCAGCGGGTGGAACGGATTTCCATATGGAGAAGTGTGGAATTTCACTACGAGTTCTGGTCCACTGCTGATGATTTCAGGAATAGTTTCTCCGCTGCATAAGTGAGCTAGAGTTATGGCGGTAGATCCCCAGCCGTCGAGAATTTCAATGAAATCCTGCATCATATTACAGTGGTCCCATATTCTGAAACATTACTATAAGCGTGATATACAGAAAATAAACATTTAAATATAAAGCATGGAGTTTTGTTATGAACTGTGTTTGGGAATATAGTATGCGTTACTCTTCATTAGAAAATTGGGAAGACCCTGAATTGGAAGTTTCAGTAGATCGTCATTTTTATCAGATATGCTCAAACACGGTTGGATTATCTTTGAGGTGTTTTGAAAGTTGAATGGGAATCGCTGGAGATTACATTATCAACAAGAAGGTACGTGATTTTTGATTCAGGAATATGTTTTCGAAATGTGTTGTCCAAGAATCGCTACTCAGTGGCAAGGTAAAAGACATCTTGAAAATGTATTCTAAATGTGAATATCATTTCTGTTGTTTCAAATTCAAAATGTATTAATTTCTTCAGATTTCTGAAAATATTTAGAAAAAAAGATTAGGTATAACATTTAACGTATTAGTATCACCGAAGAGCTAATTTAAAGTAGAATTCGAGGGTGTAGACCAATAAACAAGGTGTTTCATTCGAAAACTCTCATAAATGTTGAACTCTGAAATATTAAAAATCAGAGTAACATATGAAGAAATACGAATATTCCTCAGAACATAACATGCTATTTTTGTATCGTCTGAGTCACCTATTCATGATGATAATTACACACTCTCCACAAACATTTTAATTTCTAGACGTGTCTGTGTGTGTATATATTCAATGTAATTCTTATGTTATTTAAAGTTACTTCCAATGCAAAGTATTTTTTACGTAAGACCCGTACAAGAATCAATTATTCTCCTGGATATTTTTGATTATTGTTTCTTTGACTAGTGTCATTATTATTCTATGTATAAATGTATACTTTTATATTCTTGGGATAAGACAGTTTAATCTTCCTCTTGTAATATTCGATATTGTATTTTTCAATAATTCATTCAAGAAGATAATTATGAGAATCCATAAAATGAAAGAAAATGACAGATTTCCAAATGAATGAAAAGTGTACATAATAGTTGTTCTACTTTTTTCAATAGGATATATTGCCTTTCCTAGCCCTTGTAACTCGAAACATAATTTATCGCATTCACGTCTGATGAGTTCGGTGGCTAATCTATCCCTGCAATTCCTTTTTCCTCCACGTTTTGCACAGCCAGTGTTCGATGTGGTGGGGCATTATCATCCTTAAATACAAAATCATCACCTATGGCGCCACGGAACAGTCGAACCACATCCAAAATGACATTTTGAAAGTTAAATTACCCCGTCATTGTCCTAGGTACAATCATTAATGGTGTTCTTGTTGAATAGATGATACCACCCACAACTTAATGCCTCCACGTTGATTTATAAGCCCAAAACGGCTTTCATTGGAAAACATGGTATTTCGCCACTGACATTGGTTCCATTATGAATGGATTCTTGCCCAGTTCAAACGTCTTCGTCTGTATGCGGCTTTGTACGGCTTGACAAATTGATGAAAATGTCTTCCTTAGCCTTGTGCTGTTTCAAAGGACTTCCTGTGTGGATACTGCAACAGGTATCGATCCTGACGTGGTGTTGTCCATTTTTTCTGACCGTGGCGGTGCATTTCGTGAACATGACCACGTTCTGTGAACCTCGAGATCACTATTAGAAACCGTCCTCTAGATAAAACCTAGTTCGTTATATGCCATTGGGTCTACCCTTGCTCAGGCAAAGTTACAATTCTCATATGATCTTCTCCAGATAAACGTGCACCAGGCATTACACATGAATAACTGCCGCTATATTATCAGACACGAGTTGAAAATTCACTGATTTTAAGTTCTTAATTTGAAAATTTTAATATAACCGTGGACATAGTTTTTTGTGTTCCAACATTTGGGCTGATTTTTTGTGGTAACCGATCCTATGACAGATTAAGATATACCTACTTCATTCTTTGAAATCTGGTTCTTCATAAAATTTGGGTCTAATGTAATACTTATGCCAGTGAGTGTATATTGAATGTTGATGCTTTTGAATAAATATCGGATGGTAATTTATCCAATTTTTTAGTTACATTTCTTATTATAGATTTCATCTATAGACTTTTAAACCTCACTTTTTTCTTTCAACCTGTTTCGGAAACATCTATTCCCTTTCTTGATTTATTGAAGAAAACTCATAATGAATAAATGTTAGCGTGGATTTTATATTAGTCGAAGTGATCGAGTTGTTCTCAACGTAGAAACCGCAATGTTGGAATTTGTTTCTGGGTTTATATCATCATATAGTTGAAAGTGTAAGTGTAAGTGTAAGTCGAATAAATTTTACTCAAAAGCAGCAACATTTCTGGACAAATTTAGTCATTTTCCCTTCAAAATTCATTCATTTTATAAAGTTTATTGATGAAAGGGAAGTGAAAACCCAAAACATCCAGAAGTAATTGCATTCCAGTGTATAGAAATTGTGACAATACATTATAGAATCAGTGGTTACATCACAGATTCATCAATCTCGAGTTCAAGTTCATTTGAACTCACCCTATTTGAAAACTAAGTTTCTGAACTCCGCGTAGTCAGCGAATGTTGCATCTTCTTGATTATCAACTCCATACAATAGCTTCCCGTAACAATACAACAACTACCAGTTGAGTAACTCACCTCAAAAGTCGATCGCTATTATCAAACTTGCTGACGTGTTCCTTGTAGTGGAAATTTGCCTGTCTGATGGCAATTAGGGCGTGTTTTCCTTGGGGAACGTTCCTTTCTCGAACTCTGTAGTGGCAGCTCACATTCCTCGGATAGATCCCTGGATAATTGGGAGACTGAATGCGACACAGCCTCCTGGAGCAACCTTCTAATAAGCGGTCGCAGTAAGAACCGCTGCTAAGTTTGCCTCTGGAGAAGATACGTCATATTAAGCCAATCAACTAGCTCGGGGAGTTTATGTCAAAACGTCTGAGGTATCAAAACTAATTAGAGTTGGGGTAAGTTTTGATAATTTCGTGTGTTCTTGGGAGACAACTCAATTTACAAAATTTCTACCCGAGGTATTTTGGCAAAAGATCTCAGCGCGATGTTTACTGCGGCTTTATGTCAACAACTACGATCTCCTTGAAAATCACTTTATTAATCCTGTAGAACTTACAAAGTTATAGGATAGGTCAAATAGCATTTTGTACATACATAAAATAATACTAAAAATAAAATTAAACAAAACATACATGAATGATTGTCATATGCATACAATGATGGACAAAACATATCAACTTCATTTAACAGAACTTAGTTTCAATATCAGTTTATTACAATGACTCTTCCAGTTCAAAATTTACATTCATCAGATAAAGAAAGTGTGTTTTCATTCTCATTGATTTTAATTTTTAGATTTGAACAGATTTTTTGCCTGTGATGAAACCGGACTAATACAAATTTTCGACAGTTAAATGAAGTGAATTAGTGGCAAATTTTGTCGTCTTTGTCCGAAATTAGAAGTGATGTGTCATCTGCATTCTTAACAATCGCGGCCCCAACATCATTACAGTATAATATAAATACTAGCGGTCCCAACACGGATCCCTGAGGTACTCCGATGGTCAAAACTTGAGTATTTGAAATACATTTATAATGACTATTTTCAGATCTATGATTCACCGAAACATATTGACTCCTCTTTCTCGTGAAAGACTATCCAGTTAAGGTCATTTCCTCTTATTCCATATGAATATAATTTATTAATAATATCGTCGCCCTGCTGAGATCACAAAATATTCTAGCAGGGCACTCACCAGCCTCGATGTACTCCAAAATTTTTGAGTAAAAAGATGTCACAGCAGTAAAAGTGGACATATTGGATTGAAAACCATGTTGAATCAGGGAGATAATCAATACATCAAGTATTCGTGTAATGCCTTTGAAAATTGCGTATTTTTCACCGGTTTTGAGTTATTTTTTGCCACCTCAAATCTTCAGGAGTTGGCTGTATTGATTTTTATAATAATAATCGACTTTATTTATCACAATAGGTAAAGGATATCATAGGTATTTGTATTTACATTAATTGAAGAAGACCTTTGACGAGTTTTTCAATTCAAACCTGTACCATCTTGTACGAAATTTATCAGGTTCGTCTCTAGAAAATGTAGTAAATTGTATACTTTTCCTCTTGCAAGTTTGGAATGAAAACAAAAATGCGGCCTCACAAATATTTGCCAAACTATGTTCAGGGCAAGTTAAAAGTTCCTTTTTCATTCAGTTTCTACGAAAAAGGGAGAAAATATTTTTAGCATCTAGACACAAAGGGGGTATTGAGGGGCATCTTTGATTTTTTATTTCTAGGTCAATAAAAATAACCGTTTTTGTAGAATTCTTGATACAATTAATAAAATATTTGAACAATTTGAAGTTTTCATATATCTATCTTCTCATCTTCCTTGAATTCCAACTTGTTAAATAATAATTACCGTCGGTAATATTTGAAACATTAATGTCAAAAAAAATTGAGTGAAGAACTCTCGGTCACTAATAAACAAACTCGTGACTTACGCCTATGACGTCACACAGAAACAGATCAATGTGGTTTGAAAATTTCTGTGAAATTTCCTCCAGTGTATTCGACGAAAAAGTATATTAATCAAATTTATTTACCTGTAAGACCGCTGAGTGGCATTTCCGTATCGAATTCGTGCGTCGCTCACTTTCAAGAATTTGTAGGAGAGCTTGAACTCGAAGTTGCTGCCTGAGTTCTGCTGAAATTAAAGCGAATGTAAAAGTTCATTGATCCATGGCGAAAGTTGGTAATTTACTTGTTCAAGTTCGTATAGTTTTCATCAAAAATATATTGATTCCACATGAATAAAAGGGGACACTTTTGTCATGAAATTGTTCGGTTCATTACTCAAACTTTGACAGGGATAAATTGCTGTTATTTCCAAAACAAAGAAACGGAATATTGTGTTGTGGGAGTTGTTTGTTAGAATTCAGGTCAGGAAAGAAAAGTTCAAGTCAATATATCGGGTGGAAACACTATTGGCTTCTCATGGACGGTTGTGTTTCGGAAGATTAGTAGAAACTGCTTTTAGACATGGATCTAAGTTGAAATAGGAATTTGAAGAGTCCTACGTTATTTCAGAGGAAAAAAAATGAATTTTGATAATGTGTATTACAGATTTTCTCATAAAAATTCCATATACTTTGTGTGAAACCTTATTGTAGGGCATCCTACTCTATCAAAAGACGAATAAAAGTTTGAATAAGGCTAACACGAGGCTACATGTCTAGAGGCAGTCGCATTCAATTCAGTTGAAATAATCAAACCGCAAAGCAGCCCAATGCCAGCTTTCCGCATGAATTCGATATATGAATATGAAATGAGAGATTTTCATTTAATTGTAATCCTGAAAATGAATTGCCGACTTGACGCACTTCTTGAATTTTCCTGAGAAATTCACTTGAGTGCACATTTGAAGATAGTGCAGATTATTTTCAAAGTATGGAGAGAAATCTGTTATCAACAAGAAGAAAAGTAGGAGACCAAGCACTGAACTTTGAAGAATACCACAGGTAACTGCAAGAGACATGAAAGTCTCATTATTGAATGAAAGCATGAGCATGAGAGCATCGTCTTCCTTTTGAAGGTTAGTACTAACTGAAAAAGCGGTGAATGCAATAAGACTATCGCCATCTATGTGTTAGGATCGACACTTTTCAGTCAATGTAGTATACAACACACTTTGATCTTAGTCATGGCCGCAATGTAGTCTAGACGGAAATCAAGATAGACTCTAATACTATTGAATGAGCCATTTCAGTTATCAAACTCTGTTGGATAATTGCAGTGAGAATCTGAGAGCTCAAGAGTTGTATTAGGATTTTTAATATCATGCCGTTTACATATTTCTCTTTATTGTTACTGTTAGATACTATATATAGTTCTGCAATTGCCGATGTATCCGTTTGGCCATAGCGGCCACTTTTCTCAAGCTCATTTTCGTGGTTCCGATGTAGAACGAACCACAACTACACGGTATTTGGTATACTCGTGGCAGTGTACCAAATGGATATTTGGGATAATAAACCCGAAAAAATCGGACAATTTGTTAAGACACCGGCAGATAAAGCCTACACATCAGGAGTAAAAAAACTCTGATTTGAACTGGGAACAAGAAGCATCTGCAAGTGTACCTATGAGAAAATTTACATTAAATGTCTGTTAATATGATATTCATCGTGGTATTTTATCTAAAATATTTATGACCATACTTTTTTTCTCCAGTCTGAATTTGATTTTATTAAATGAGTAATGGACACATGAAATTTTGAGTAGGAGAACATATGTCTTTGCCTTTTCAACAACTGATTATATCACCTAATTTTTTATTTTGCTTTTGTACACATTCATACTTTTATTTTCAGTTTTTTGTTTGCACATCATCCCAGGAAGTTCCTAATATTGATCACCCCGCACAAAACTGTCATCACTCGCAAGTAAACACAGTTGACACAAAAACTTTTTCACGTCTTCAAGAAACCCATTATTTCGGCGGAACGCAACATCGGATAGGATACTCGCACGAACCTAATATCCACTCCATTTTCCGAGAAAATGAACCTATTATGTTTTTATCAGATTGGTGAATCACGATCATATTTTTCATGACAGCAATTTAGTGGGGCTGTGAAAATACCTCATTTTCCTACACAAAGAATCCGAATAAACGGATTGTATCACAAAAGACAAACGTTCAATGAAGTGGATGATGAGCAAAAGAAAAAAAAAAAGATTTGTTTTGGGTAGTGTTGAAATTTTTGGAAAAGAAAAGTTTTGGCTTCCTACTTCCCCATCAATTTAATAAATTAACTTATACAAAGATGTGTAGACCATGCAAAAAAGTAACTTTCAGACACAAACTGTGAATCACCAAACATAAAAGAATTTTTGAACAAGTTCCACCTATGCTTGCCACTTTTTACAGAATAACCACGATTTCAACATGGATTACGACACATTCCATAGAGAAAATAAGGGACAAAAATTGAACCTGCCAGAATAGCTGTGAATTATTGAACGCAAATATTCAAATTGTGATTCAAATGACCAGCAGAAAGTTATTCGTTCACCATTCTGTTCTCATCAAATGTCATTAATTAACATATTCACATATTAACCATTTTCCCAAAAGTATTAATGTATTGTACCTAATTTGTGCTTTCTAAATCTACCTGTTTTGGCAGAATTAATAATTTATCTATTAACGTTTGTTATAACCCAGTGTTATAGAAATAGATTGATGTATCAGTAACTGATGAAGCCACCGTGTAGAGAAACGCGTTTTAATTAAAATTTATTGTGAGTATTTTGTGGTTATTATCATAGAGAGTATTATTAGTTTCATTAATGGAAAGGAGAATAATTGAATACAACTTATTTCAAAACTTACTTCAAACCTTCAATCAGCTATGAACTTCTCGAAACGACTGATAAGAATTATCCTCCCGAAATGAGAAGAATGTTTATGATGTTTTCAAATATAATTTGCTGAAACTCAGTAGGAATGATCAAATATCCAGGAGTCCTCAAGAAAGTCATTATCCGAGCCTGTCACAAAGGTTTTGAACTTTTCTCTTTGTCTTTCCATCGAACAAACATTTCGAACCCTACGGCTGTACTTAACATAAAAATAAGAACCTCCGTCAAGTCTGCTTTTTGTCAAAACTTGAAATTCGGCGTGAAACAAAAGTTGCGGCAACATGAAATATTCATGAATTTCCATAACACTTTTTCTGGCGCAAATTTAAAAACAGAACCGGAACACTTGAACTTTTCGAGTACAGTTCAGAGTGATTTGTTGATATTCGAGAATATCATTAGAACATGCTTATTCAGCAGTAACTATGGCGATAATTGTGGTAAACTGATGTGATAATGAAAATATACCAAAAGAGAAAATTAGTGTCTCCTCTGATAGGTTCAGTTTGCAAATTTATTTTTTCATTAACTTTAGAAACCAGACCTGAAAATGTGTTGTTGCAACAATTGTCAGAATAAATTTGTTAGTGAAAACTGTCGTGTGAATATATTATCATTTTATTTTATCTTATTTTGTAGATTTTCTTGTCGAATTCGATTGATAGTATTTTTCAACATGTTCGATATTTCAATCGAATACCAACAAATATTGATTCCAGCAACAATCTCTGCTACACAACAATTCGCTACACTAATAATCCGAGATATGAAATCGATAAATAATACCTACCAAAGTTAATGAAGGCAAAGACAGCCTCAATTCAGGTGTCGATATCAATGACAGATAGTGAAAATGATGGCTCGTAATAATTTATTCACAAACAAATGTTTTCTGACATTGATTTTTTTCGGCTACATGTTTGAAACACCCTCAAATGAAATGAATCGATTTGAAAGTTTCACAATATACAATCCACTTTCCGAAGTGATTTCAGTCACTCAACTAAAGGATCAGAACATGCAAACACTCCACTAACTCAATAACTCCCTGAACATGCATATTCGAGCAATAGATTCATAATTTGATAAGATCGAAGAATTTGAATATTTACTACACTTAATAATTCGTATTCCTTGTCGTTATTTATCAAAGCATCAATTACGTTAACGGAGTTATGGAATAATGACCACTTTATCCCCCAAGAAAATAAAGCCATTAAAGCTTTATCAGAATTGATCACATTTTTCACGAGGGCAATTTAAGACGACATAAAAAATAACCCTCTTCCCATTCCAGACAACAGATTTGAGAAGGGCCGTTATATTCAAGGAGAATGAGACTGATATTTCACGTTATATTTTGGAATTAATGTTTCTGAAAAGTCAAATGCCACGATGGGGTAATGGAGGAATAAAAGTATTGCTCGGATGATAAATTAACCTTTGAGTTACTCTGGTAAACATGAGAATTGCCTTGTGGCATGATTTCATGAATTATAAAGTCAGTTGGGCTCTACGAGAGTTTTTATTCTCATAAATATTTCGTGGTTCATTTCTTTACACGAAAAAACACAATCAAGTTAGTCCTGACCTAAGGAAGCTAAATCGATCGATCGGTTTGAAATGACCAGAAATATATTTTTACTGCCTGAATATTCGTCTCAGAAACTTTTCAAAAACAGGTATATTCATCTTTCTCCTCATAACCTTTCCTAAACTCAAACTTTATCTTTTCATGCATATTATACGTAACTTCCACACATCTTTCTGAAGAGTTTATTGTGAAATTAATGTTTTCTACCTTCCTTTGGGAGTTTTCTACATTTTTTGATGAAGATGGAGAAGTAGATAGCCAAAATCTTCCGTCCCCAAAAATTAATATTTCCTAAAAAAACACCCCTTCGAATCACATTTTCAAACTGCAGTGTTAATGAAATAGATAAGAAATATTTTCGAAAATGAATATTGATTTATTGTAAAAAAAACATACAAATAAATATATTTTTAGAAACAGCGGCTATCAATAAAGTATAGTAGAATTGTTTTTATTTTTCGTGTAAACTGTGTTTCCTGCTGAAGCATCATCAGCGATTTTTCTATAAATATACCCCATAGAGGTGTATATGATGTGCCGAAATTCTGGTAAAAATACCAAACCCCTGCTTTCCATGTGAGATCTACGATTTCATAGGTATGTGTGGTAAGTACTCAACGATAAAAAAACAATAGCCAACCAACCCAGCTAATTCCGCACAGAAAACTGAAGTTAAACTATCAGAAACCTGTGCAACGTCGCAAGTAACTGCCTGTATATGGAAAGCTGAAACTAATTTCATTTCCTCGTGAGTTACGACTCACGAACGAGTATGTTATATAAACAAATTCTCCTAATACGACAAGGTTTATATTTGGAGGAACTTCTTGACTACAGAGTGTCCAGCGTGTGCAATTTCTTTTGAACTGAGTAATTTTGGAGAACTCAAACTTATTTTGATGTGCCAGGTATAGAAAATATTTAGAGGAGAGACAATAGCGAGTTTATGCAACACACTTTTCAAGACTAAGACCAAGACTGAGATTAAGACCGAGACTAAGACTGAGACTAATACTAAGACTAAGACTAAGACTAAGACCAAGAACCAAAAACTGAGAGTTCGATCATAACAAATCAACGATAGATTTAATGAAAACTCAACAATGAGACTGAGAAATATGACAACTGACAATTATGACTGGAAAATTGGCCAACATTCAACTAAAAACTAAGAGCTTTAGCATGCGCCAAATTGGAATAATTAGAACGGTCATTGACCGGGACATTTCAAAAAGATTGTTTCAAATTTGTTTCTATTGTAGCAATGGAACACATAAATGGAAGGGTGAATATTTTTGTTTATATGAAATAATTTTCTGAAGCATCAAATGAAGAATAATTGTGGTTATATTGACATGTGTATGAACAGGACACTTTTCTAAGGTATAGTCTTAGTTTCTAGTTATTAGGTTCAGTTCCTAGGTATTGCTGCATGAACCCGCTAAACATGAAAACCCGTGTAGTGACAACATTCTTCTAAACATCTAGTGAGACGAGATACGCTCGCTCAATAATTGCTTTCGCTCTCTGGCGGAAATAAGTCGTGTTCTTTTAATCACACAACAAATCACCTACCTGTTGATGGGGCCTGTCCAAAGTTAGCGTGAGATTAATGCTGGGAGTCTCGCTGTAATAGACCGTATAACCCCAGGCGCTTCCACACCATTTGCCGCCAGAAGTTGGACGATTCGATTCCCTTATCGACATGAATCCATCGGGACACCCTTCTGATGTGAAGGATTCGAACGTGCCCACCGAGAAGGACTCGAAGCTCAACTGCAAGACAAATACGTGATTTTGATATGCGGGCGAAACGTGTCGAAATATGTAAGCGACTTTTTTGGAGTAGTTTTTTTGTCGAATGTTGAGTTTTTAGTAGTTCATACTGCAAGAAACAAAGTATCTCTGGAATGAAAGGCCGGTATACAATGTGTCCGAAATAAGAAAGACCAGTAGCTGCAAAAGGTTGCCCATTTCAGAGCTTATTCAGTTAACGTTAAAAAATTTGTGAAATTTCGATTATACCGGGTAGCGGAAATTTAATTCTACCCTATTGCTTACTCAGTCACGGCAGAAGTTACGATGTTGGTTGAATTGGACAAAAAATGTACTTTTTAGAACGCAATGTTGAGAAATCTAGACTACCTTAAACCATTCTCGAAATAATTGAAAAAAAGTGAAATCGTCGATTGGGATTTTTCTGTTCTGATATCTTCACTGCATAAAATATGAAGAAAATATATGAAAGTTTTCTACTGAACTTCATGAAGTTTACAATATGCATTAATTTTATTTTTTATTCGGCGTTTCGTTTACGTAGGTTCATTTCTTGAGCCAATTATAATGCCTCTTTCAATCTTACATTTACCTAAGTACCACTTACATTTCTTTCTCTACGTTTGCCAATTTCTAGTAAAACTGAAGTGACTTTCACGTTTACTAAGCAGATACACAGGCCAACGATGAAAAACACTGTTTTACTTAAAACACCTTATTATTCTGCTTTTTAGGGTGGTAAATCCAAATATGACACTCATTAGGCCGTATCACCTACCATTTTTTCACATTTGCACATCAATATATCAACTTTTTTGATTTATTACAGAATTAAACAGCTTTTATATAGGTACTACAAATAAAATTGTAAAATAATTTGTGCTGGATGAAGAAGAGTTGGCAGCACTGCTGAAACACATTTACTGTCCAGAAAAAAGGGAATTATATTGTTCTGTTCACAGCTGATGTTTTGTTCACTGTCAACCTAACCTTACTTTCTGGTTTCCAGTACATATGCTCATTAAAATGTCTAATCGCGGTTATAAGAACTCTGCTAACAGTTTTTGTTATATTTGTACTACAGTTTTGTACAGTTTTCTGGTTCGGAACAGTGTTCCAAGCTTTTGAAATAGAATATTATCCATTATTCGAAACCAACCGACGAAAACAAAATTATATTTGGACATGGAAAAGTCTTGAAGGATCTCTTTTCTCTATAACCTGTTTCAAGCAGAAACATTTCTCTCGAAAACAACGTAAAACCGACTTGAAACTCGTCTACTTCACATTATCGAACGTTAAAGTTGCTGCCTCAAGTGTCTTGTGATATTATTAAGAAAATACAAAAAATGAATTCTGAAAGTTCACTTCTATACCGAAACGAAATCACATTCAGGCGGTTTATAGCAAGACATTTCTTTCTGGTATCAACTCCATTGTGGAAACAGTCATAAACAACAGTGAAACATATGATATTACTCTTATCAGGTCAATTATTCGACCAGAATGCCCGTAAAAATCATGGAATGAACGTTTGTGAACGGAATATGAGTCCAAATATGCACATTTCCTCCATAATCTGCTGTAGCGGGAAATAATCGCCACCAGGAATAAAACATAGTCGCATGGAATTGAATATTATGTCTCTGTTGTTTCGTGAGCTTTTTGGTTTTGTAAAATAAAATTCAATTTCACTGTATCAACATATTTTTGACGTAAAAATCTTAAGCTATAAACGAAATAAGTGAATAGATAATTGAATGAATGAATGTACATTTTTGTAGATAGATATATAGATAAATAAGTTTTTCACCTTTATGTCACTTGTCAACAAACTATTAAAAAGTATGAAATGTCCAAGAAAATATAGAAATTCAAACATTCCAAGCATTTAATATACAATAATTAGTAGGTGAAGTTATCAGAAATATCTCGTTTTATGTTGACTATTTTCGTTTTTCCCAATTCAGTTTGTATTCCAAACATTCGTTATAGACACCCTTTCTTAGAAACACTATACAATATAATACGAGTGTACGGAAAAGTTACAACCTAAAATTTATGTATTCATTAGAAATTCGTTGTTTCTGGGGGATTTTTCTGCCAGTTTGTATTTTTAGTAACTTTTATGAATGTCCTGAACATTTTATTTTGAAATTGATTGCTGTCCCCATTCCTTTGTAAGTCCTCCACAATTTTAGAATGAAGATGGAGAAGTAGAAAGTCAAGAAAGTTTCTTCCAAAAAATAGTTACAAGAGAATGGTTACCCTACTAGTCTCTACTAGTATCTACTAGTATATCTATACATGAAACTACCTGATGACGCCAGGCTTTTATGTAACTCTTAAAATTATTCTTCATATGCACTTTTATTTGATTACAATCTCATTTTGTTAAACTTGACCTAGAAGTCATAATTGCAGATGAATAGAGGTTAACTGAAGCTGATTTCTTACGATTATCCAGAGAAGCAAACATTGTACACAGAAAAAGTATATCGTATTGACGAACATTTTCCAGAATCATAAAATATTTTAACTCATGGAATTCAGCTGGTATTTTTTTCATTCGGTTGGACAAGAAAAGAGATTCAAAATAATGCAACAAGAACTGTCTCTTGCAATTTTCAGAAGTACTCATTCAGATGTGCCCTGAATAATTCCTAGAGGACACTCTGCAAAATAAACAGCAAACATTTCGGATAGTATCCTCCAGAGAAAACTAATGTTCATGAATATTCAGTATATTCTCTCTAAGAATGCACCTCGTTTCAACAGAATGTTTCAGACAAGGATAATCACCACGCTGGAGGAATTTAATAAAACACTTTTCATGGAGGTGATTCGATGTCAGAACTGGGTATCGTTAATTAAAATTCAGTTTGATAGTTCTTTCACTCCAGTCAATCATTCTCGATGTTGAAATTACATACCGATGGATATGAATAGACGTGGCAGAACATGCTGGAAATATCAAGTTTGCATTGTGTGTTTCACTGGAAAAAGTTTGGGAACTGAAACATATGTTTCACATTGAATAGTTGCCTCGCATATTCAATTTCTAATCTAAAACTGTTGAGTTGGCTAATTATTAATGAAGAGAAGTAGTGCAATCGGCTTGATAATATGAAATGGTTTTATCGTTCAAAGAAAATAATAATTCAGTTGAATTGTTTTCAGTGTCCCTATTTTCCGGGTTTGAATTGTTTTGGTAACAAGAAAGATGGGGGTGGGTTGGTTGACAAGAATATATCTGTTTTTGTCGCCCTTCTTTGGGTATTTTCATCTTTTACAATCTGAAAAATATGAAAATTATTATGGAGAACATTATACACGTGTAAAAAGAACAAACTTTTTCCTCGAAGAGTTACTGCGTAAATTCGAAGTATTTTTCACAAAGAAAAATATTCTTGTCATTGGTATTTGATAATTTTGTCTGTCAAAAAATAGCTAAGAAGTTATTCAGTTACTCATCTGAACGTTTCGGAGGTCAAAATCTGCCACCGTCTTCAGAAATGGACAAAATTCAAGTTCATGCTGAGTTTTTCAATTGCTGATTCTTGTAAGACAGATGTCAGAAGAGTTCTGAAACGTGAACTTGTGTCAATATTTGTTGCTATTTGCCCACTATCCATATTTTTCTTCAAGATGGGTAGCCAAATACGATTCATATCTGATTTTTTTGTCTTTATTATTTTTGATAAACTTTCTCATCGAATTATCTTTTCTATATGCAATTTTAATAGTAGTAGTAGTAGTAAGATTTATTTTCTTTTTGAATTTGTTTACCTAGTTTTTTTGAGTGTATACCTCTGATTTTGATGAAAGTATTCTTGTTATTGAATGTATACAAACGTGATTACAATATGAGTAGACATGGCAGAGTGAGAACACCTAATTCTTTGAAAATTGGTCTGCATGATACATTTCTTTTCTTTCCAGCAATTATTTTAAACAGCATCTTCTGTGCCAAGAATACGTCATTGAACATTTTTGTAGTTGTCCCACCAACATATACCATATCTCATAGTAGAAGCTGCTAAGCTGTGATACAACATTAATATCTGAGGACTTTTCAGAACTGGTCTTAAAATTCTTAACTAATATCTTGTTTATTCAAAAGTAAAGCCACTTTTTCTGTTGTTTGTCCAAAATATGTCGAAGCGCAACACGAGTGTAAAGTTCTCTATTTAAACTTTCATATTTTTCATATTGGAGAAGGTGAAAGTACCCAAAGAAGGTCGATAGAAAACCGAATTTCCCCCACAAAAATGATTTTTGTTCAATATCAACATATAATTCCTAATAGATCACTTCGTTTATTGTTTATGTATTCATCTAAGCTCATCATTTTGGAACCAGTCCTGCAATAGCATATAATACTAACGAATTACAAATGTAATTAATTGTCAGTTAGTCCTTTTTTGCCCATAACGAACGATATGTAGGCTCTTCGCCACTAATGAGTAGTATTTAGAGACTCCAAAGAAACACGTGAGTCGTTACATTCGAGTCATTTACCTACCCTAATAGATATACCTTCAGTATGCTGTGCGGTGCCTGGAATATCATTAGGTTGTGATTCGCAATTAATGCTGTACGGGCAACATTGTTCTCCGAATAATGAGGGAACCCTTTTAATGGAAAATCTGCTTTCGACCGTATTTCATTTTGATTAGGGAGAAGCGTACCAGGTGTTGTCTCGAGATTTTATGACATTTTAATGGGAAAGTTGATTTTTCCTAGAAATACTGTCAGTTTCATAATTATGAATAATAATTACGGAGAGATTTTTGTGGAAATGCGGTGAATTGAATAAGCTATGAGATGGATAACTAATATACAATGAGGATGTGAATATAACATTATCTGCTCTCTTAACTTTCAGAAATATGAAAAAGCTATTGTATAGCAAAACACGATAACCAGTTGCGGTTATCGTGTTGCGATTTTCTTAAAAGATATGGGAGTAGAATGTCAAAAATGTATTTTCTGTCACAAAAGAAATCTTTTTTTTTTTGCACGAATTTTCAATCAACAATGTTTGTAGCCCAGGGCCATTTTTCGAGCGAACTAATTCCGAAATGCTTTGTATAATTCATTCAAGAGCCTCTGCGTTGATCACTGTTTGACTTTCCAATATGCAACTAATTGAACTCGCTTGGTTTTCAAAAAAAGTCACGGGTATACGAGACTCATCAGGATAGCGGCATTGGAATGAAAAAAGGGTATGTTTTATGATACCGACGCTAGGGTTGATGGAATTCAATTATTGTTCCAGCGGCCGATCCATTTCACGGAAGAGTAGGGCCATTGTGATGAGCAATCCAATATAATTGTTCTGTGTAATTTTTGTCATTGTTCCTGGCTGATTTTTCTATGTCGTTATAGTTTCGATTGCCATCAGAAACAATTTGAAGTATACCAAGACCTGATGATTGGAATTATTCTATCTGACACCATAAACTGGCTTTTTATTCTCCGTTCCAACTGACTGACTCGTCGGTGGTGCTTTTGAATATTCATGGACGGAGAGTTAACATCGGCCAGTTGAATAAACGACGTGACTGCACATAGTTTTCAATAATATAATAGCAACGATGAAAATAATAATACAAGCTCGTTTGGGGTGATGTTCTCAAACTTCTTATTTCATTTTGTTATGGAAATGGAAAGCCGAAACATACATGAAATTGTCAAAAATAGTTATTATGAACGTTTCTAGAGTAGCACTATATCTTACTATGAAAATCGTACTATGAAAATGGCATCAGAAAATTGTACGACCGCTATAATCGTTGTGTCGCTTTAGATTTCAACTATATTGGATAATAAAATTACATTTTACCAAACATTCTTTTAGATGTTAACCTACAAACTTTTCAACTCAACGTTATTTCACTCCGATAAGTTACTGCATACTCCAGTCCTAAACTGTTGAGGCAGTTTTCGATAATGGATCTGCTTCGTATCATCATCCTGTATGTAAGTTTAATTATATCCAACAAATGGTCTACTCTCAAATATGTCGTAATCAACAGGCGAAGGAAACAAATGTGTAAATGAAAACTTTCGAAGTTTGCTCCTATAATGGAGAGCATGTTCATCTAACAATAATCATAATTCTGAAAGTTGTAGCTCATTTGTGCTAGGCGCAGACATCGCTGTATTATGGAAATATTCTCGGATATATTATAGCTCTGTTGCGTAGTCGCATTAAAGCGTTGCTGAACCGCTATAATTGAATTTTCCATATATTTACTGAGTTATAATATGCACATTTCNTTTTTTTGTATTAAAAATATTGCAAATGCACAGCAGTAGATAACAACTTTTTGTAAATTGGGTGGTATGGTATTCCGTAAAATGGCGAACGGCAGGTTTCTCCAAAATGGCGAATGTTCCGGGTCAATATAAATAAAATACCCAAAGTTCTATAAAACGGCGAAGAATCTGAATATCTACAAAATGGCGAAGGACCCGAAGTGGTATGAAACGAAAAATAATCTGAAACGCTACAAAATGGCGAAGGATACGAAGTTCTACGAATTGGCGAAGGGACACAGGGACAAACGAATAGTGAAGGTGGTCGAATTATGCCGAATGGCGTAACAGCAGGACGGGTTTTAATTTCTATAAAATGGCGAATGCACCGGAGTTATACCAAAATGGCGGATACTCCGAAGTTCTATTAAATGGCGAACGCGCCAAATTTGTGAGTACCGGAGAACGCTCTGATCGCCATTAAATGGCGAATGCGTTGAGAATCTAATAAATGGCGAACACATGGGTATTCGATTAAATGGCGATAAAATAGCGAATGATTTGGGTTTCTGTAAAATGGCGGATGTTCACAAAAACAGCGAAGGATATGAAGTTCTATAAATTGGCGAAGGGACACGGGCAACACATAGTGAAGGCGGAGAAAATATGTCGAATGGCGTAGTAATAAGACGATTTTAATTTCTATAAAATGGCGAATGTACCGAAATTATATTATATGGCGAATGCGCCGAAGTTCTATTAAATGGCGAACGCGCCAAATTTTTGTGTTCCGGTGAATGCTATGATCGCTATTAAATGGTGGATACGTTGAGAACCTAATAAATGGCGAATACTTGGGTATTCGATTGAATGGCGATAAAATAGCGAATGATTTGGGTTTCTGTATAATGGTGGATGTTTACAGAAACTGTGAAGGTTCAAGATTTCTCAAATCAACTGTTGTGTAGGATCATTAAAGCGTTGCTGAACTTTTATAATTGAATTTTCGATATATTTACCGAGCTATGTTTTGCTGTTCAATATGTGAAATAGTCTGGTGTATATAGTGAAAACCTAGTCATTGAAACGATTAGTTTCCCTCATTTTTGTGCAGTTGAACTTCAAGATTCGACCTGCTTAAATTCGATTCGATACGACTAGACTCAAGTTGACTAGATTCGAATATATTCAATTCAATACTTTTCTTCAACTATACCTACAGTGTATGCCGATAACAAAAATTAGTTCCGGTAAAAAAAATAAAAGCAAATGCAAATGCTGTGCAAATGCACTGCAGTAGAAATTGACAAAGATAACAATTTTCTGTAAATTGGGTGGTACCGTATTTTGTCAAATGGCGAACGTTGGGTTTTTTTCAAAACGGCGCACTGCCGGGCAGATGAAATGGCGAACATGCCGGATTTCTATAAAATGACGAACGCACAAAATTTCTATAAAACGGCGAATGCGCCGGATTTCTATAAAATGGCGAAGGCTCCGAAATTCTATAAAATGGCGAAGGCTCCGAAATTCTATTAAATGGCGAATGCGCCAGCTCTGATCGCTATTAAATGGCGAATGCGTTGAGAATCTAATAAATGGCGAACACATGGGTATTCGATTAAATGGCGATAAAATAGCGAATGATTTGGGTTTCTGTAAAATGGTGGATGTTTACAAAAACCGTGAAGGATATGAAGTTCTATAAATTGGCGAAGGGGCATGGGCAACAAATAGCGAAGGCGGTGAAATTATGCCGAATGGCGTAGCAATAGAACGATATTCAATGTTTATAAAATGGCGAATGCGTCGAAATTATATTATATGGCGAATGCGCCGAAGTTCTATTAAATGGTGAACACACAAAATTTTTGTGAGTCGGTGAATGCTATGATCGCTATTAAATGGTGGATGCGTTGAGAATCTCATAAATGGCGAACACTTGGGTATTCGATTGAATGGCGAAAAAATAGCGAATGATTTGGGTTTCTGTATAATGGTGGATGTTTACAAAAATGGTGAAGGTTCAAGATATCTCAAATCAACTGAAACTAGGATTCCAAAAACTCGAATGGATCTAATTTTTTACATTATTTCATGATGGTTTATGAATCGTTTTTCTGAGATCTGATATCAGCAGTAGATAACAACTTTTTGTAAATTGNAACCGAAAAAGCGATAAAAAATATAGGTTGCCATTTAAAAAGACACAGTTGGGATCCGCCCAGAAAAAATCGAACACCCTGTGTGACCGCCAATATTTTTATTTTGTCGAGCTCGAGCAATAAGGTAATATTATAGAAAATTAGATTCCTATCTGCTTCCTATATAGAGATATGGAACACCGCGCCACTGTTGCAGGACCCTGTATAAAATGGCGAATGCACCGAATTTCTCCAAAATGACAAATGCGCCAGAATCCTATCAAATGGCGAATGCACCAGGATTCTATAAAACGATGAAGGCACCAGAATCCTATCAAATGATGAATGCACCAGGATTATATAAAACGGTGAAGGCACCAAAATTCTATTAAATGGCGAACGCACCGGCATTCTATTAAATGGCGAATGCACCGGAATTCTATTGAATGGCGGACGCGCTAACTTTCTGTAAACTGGTGAATGCTCTGCTCGCTATTAAATGGTGAATGCGTAGATAATCTAATAAATGGCGAACACTTGGATATTCGATTGAATGACGATAAAATAGCGAATTATTTGG
This sequence comes from Leptinotarsa decemlineata, assembly GCF_000500325.1. Taxonomy (NCBI): domain Eukaryota; kingdom Metazoa; phylum Arthropoda; class Insecta; order Coleoptera; family Chrysomelidae; genus Leptinotarsa; species Leptinotarsa decemlineata. The sequence goes on from NW_019291092.1 coordinate 23,745, forward strand.
GTTTCTGTAAAATGGTGGATACTTACAAAAACAGTGAAGGTTCAAGATTACTCAAATCAACTGAAACTAGGATTCCAAAAACTCGAATGGATCTAAAATTTTAGATGATTTCATGATGGTTTATGAATCCTTTTTCTGAGATCTGATATGAGAAGAGTAATTTCGCCAAAAGCCCCAAAAATAATATTCCACTTATAGCTACCCTCAATATTGATTTTAATATTTTTCAATTGTGTATCTATGGAAGCTAATGCATAAAAGATAGGTAACTCTTTCGAATTCAAATTCTTTTTGATGCAAAAGAATGTCAATGATGAATTTCATGATGCCCTGAATACAACGTGATAAAACAAGTTTGTTCCTATAATGGAGAGCATGTTCATCTAACAATAACTATAATTCTGAAAGTTGTTAGCTCATTTGTGCTAGGCGCAGACATCACTGTATTATTCTCGGGTATATTATAGCTTTGTTGTGTAGTATCATTAAAGCGTTGCTGAACTGTTATAATTGAATTTTTGATATATTTATCGAGCTATGTTTTGCTGTTCAATATGTGAAATGGTCTAGTGTATATAGTGAAAACATGTAGTCATTGAAACGATTAGTTTCTCTTATTTTTTGTATAAAAATGGATACGGAGATGAAATGGTATCCTGTGCAGTCGAACCAAGATTCGACTTGCCTAAATTCGATTCGATACTAGACTCAAGTTGACTTGACTCGATTATATTCATTTCAATACTTTTCTTCGAATATACCTACAGTGTATGTTTATGATAAAAATTAGTTATGGAACAAAAAATAATTTAAAGTATTGCGAATGCACAGCAGTAGAAATTGAATTACAACTTTTTGTAAATTGAGTTACCGTATTCTGTAAAATGGCGAAGGACCAGGACAGTACGAAATGGCGAAGGAGCAAAACCTCTATATAATGGTGAAGGATCCAAAGCGTTACGAAATGGCGATGGAGTTAAATATTTGTGAAATGGCGAATGCCATGAAATGTTATCAAATGGCGAACGACCAAATAGTATGATAAATGGTTAATGCTTTGGAATTCTATCAAATGGCGAACGCTTTGCGATATAAATGGCGGGTGCTGTGGGTAAAACTACCATTCCAAATACTCGAATGGATCTAAATTTTCAATGATTTCATGATGGTTTATGAATTGTTTTTCTGAGATCTGGTATCAGAAGAGTAATTTCATCAAAACANTTTAATCAAAATGTATTGTTTTCTAGGAAATTGCATACTGCCTGGCCTGGGCATACCGGGCTATACTCGTATCTGGAATCAATAAACATACTGCTCCTATAATGGAGAGCATGTTCATCTAACAATAATTATAAACGGTCAAGGTTTCAAGATATCTCAAATCAACTGAAACTAGGATTCACAAAAACTCGAATGGATCTAAATTTTCGATGATTTCATGAAGGTTTATGAATCGTTTTTCTGAGATGCCCTGAATACAACGTGATAAAACAAGTTATTGTGCTTGATTATAAACAGTGCTTTCAAGCATGTTTCGAAACAGAAATCTAAGTTTTCGGGTGAAATGATAGGTTCTGGGGATTAATTTTGTACAATTTCTAGAATGATAAATCAAAAATTAATCACAATACATAAAACATTTTACTCAAAACTCTATTCAATATTATATAAGAGAATATGCAAAAAATTCCAGGATATGTATCCAACTAATCATTGTGTAGTAAAAACTATGCACAGTGACAAACCGACTCAATTGTCTATTATTTGCTTTTCTAGAAAGTATTAATTTGAAATTAGTGAAAATTTTGCAAGGGGCACTTTAACCTTTTAATTCATCAACAACTCCAATTATGTTTAGGAGAATAAGACAAACATCCAACGAAATACTTTACGAACCAGTAAACATAACAAGTTCATTGAAATCTGTTTTTTCGTTAACCAGCTGTCGCACCCCTACGAACGACAACCCTCAGAAGTCGAAACTTGTGCGAGCTAAGGATTAACGAGGTCTTACCAACAAGTTCATTGGAATCTGTTTTTTCGTTAACCAGCTGTCGCACCCCTACGAACGACAACCCTCAGAAGTCGAAACTTGTGCGAGCTAAGGATTAACGAGGTCTTACCTTTCAACGTGTGATTCCTAACACGGGAATGGATGTCATAAATAGATGGGAGAACATCTCGAGAGGCCAAAGAGGCTAAATTGCTTTCCTGAGAATGGAGAGTCTTTCAGTCAAAACTGATTTTGTGTTTTTTTTTCTGTAGTTTGATAGTGTTCATTTTAAGACATCCACTGTATTTAAGAAACGTAATTTGAGTGATATATGATCATTTTGCAATCTGTCATATTTCTGCATGCCTTTGCTTTGATGCTCGTTGAAATGAAGCCGTTTGAATACAATGAAAAGTTCAAATTATGAAAAATAATGGTCTCTTAAGACTCTACTTTTATACAACTGATGTTAACCACGGAAGAATCAGACTGATAATCATGCCAGATTGAAAGGTCTTTCTCGAAAAACTTTAATCAAAATGTATTGTTTTCTAGGAAATTGCATACTGCCTGGCCTGGGCATACCGGGCTATACTCATATCTGGAATCAATAAACATACATTACAGTGTTGCTGTTCAATGTGTGGCGATCAGCAAAGTGAAGAATTTATTTCGTTCGTCGGAAGAAGTTTCTATTTGTTCTCTGAGAATTCGATGAATATGAATGGAAAACCGCGTGCTATTGGTACAACAGTTTTCATCTGAGTTTCCACTGTATTCGGATCGAAACTATTTCATTTTCATTCGACACATCCATTCGATGTAACCACCGCTTTCATGAATAAAACCGTATTCGGGTATATGTGTGGAAGAATTTTCAATGGAAAAACACACCATTCACGTCTCGTGTAATGTTTTATCATCGTTGGCATGGAAATGATAACGTTGACAGAACATATAACAGCTTTTCATGTGGATATAAATTGCTTTTATGACATATAAAAGCCAATAAATAGAGAAAGGTATATAATGCTGGTGAAATGGCTTTCATCGAATAATTATTGGATAATAATAATGAAAATAACTTTATTCATTCATTGAAAAGGTTTCACACAACATAATAATGATAGGTGAATGAAGAAAAATGACGATGAGTGCAAGAGCATTTGCTTCGCATAACATCAATAATACAATTTCAAAAATTTGGTAAAACACAGATGAAATATACAGATATAAAGTCAAACCTATAAAATTATCGATTGTAAGAAGGATATAAATTACTTTTATTTTGTATATTATTCGATTTTCGAATTCAGCCAACCAATGTGAACAAGTTTGATCAACTATGCCCTTTGTTTAACAGAGTGTTAGTTGAATAATAAGGCGGTTTGGATAGTATTAATTTCAGAAACCTGTTTTGGAGCACCTCAAGAGGGCGAAGAAGCGTATGTTAGGTTCTTCCATAACATATGAATCTATTATTACTCCTAACTATTGCACTTTAGATTCGGGAAGTATTACATGTTGATCAATTTTCAGTTGTGAAAAACAAAGTTTGCTGGAATTATTGCAACTGAAAGTTATATAGATTCCGATTCAATTACATGTCCCAGTTGCTCCCAGCTATTTGCCTCGTAAAAAATGGCTGTATCATCTGCGAAGCCCGAAATTTTACTTCTGCTCCTGATGGAATTAACATATATCTTGAAAAATTGGCCCCAGAACTATGCTCTGGGGGACTTTTATAACAGTTTCTTGTGTATCACTCAAAATGTCATCGATTTTCACACACCGAAGTCCATTGGGGAGATAGCTCTTAAACAAGTTCAGAGAGGAAATAAAACAAACTCTCTATCAAACAATTCTATACAATGAAATGACGAACAAATTGTGGAAGACGCCTACTTTCCGAAAAAAATAAGGAGTATGTTTATTTTAAGTTGAACGTATGTCGCAACAAAAGTCAGCATTAAGATTTCTTAACAAAGAACTAGAGATCCCAGATATGATTGAATTCATCTGCAGATCTGTAACTCACCTGTACAATTTCTCCAAGAACGCCTCCTTTTGCTGTAAAGTTGAGAAAACACAGGAATGGACTCGTACTTTGTTGGGGTTGTTTTACCTCCAACTCATAAGTGATCCCAACGCTTCCATAGTAAGTCCTGTTACAAGCTGAAATCGAAATAAAAGTTTCAGAAACAGAATTCATTTTTGTCATTGTAAATATTGATGGAAACGGAATTTAATTATACAGCAGTGCTTTGGATTTGTATTATTATAGGAAAATCTTTAATGCGGTTTAAGAGCGGTGCTTTTGCGAAAGTAGCGATTCACATTGGATCAAATTCATTTAGAAAAACGTTCTCAGCAAGTTTTTTCCACATAAACATAGTTCTACAAATGAAACAGTTTTGAGAACAATATTCCAAAGAAGGTCTGGTCTGAGCTTAGAACTTGGTTAAAATGAAATTATTGGTTATTGAGTAGGGAGGAGGCCATATGCGAAAAGCTACAGCAAACAAACGTCTCTGAAAAGCAATTTTCTTCCATTGAAACTAACTTGTACTTCGTTCCGAATTGCCTTTGCCGTGTTGAATGAAATATCTAGATTACAGCATAGTCTTTTATACAACTATGTGCACCAATATAAAATGAACAGTTATAAAACTGACTGTTTCAATAAAAATGATTCTTCAATAGTCCATCATGCTATTTGAACGTGAAGTTTCGTAAATAACTCAATATTACTGAAAGAGATGTATTTTTTCGCCTGTCGGCGAAATATTAAATTCTTCCCATGAATCGAGCTCCAGACGTATATATTTCCCTTCAACTGAAAAAGTTTTCGTACCAAAATTATCGAGATGAGCGTGACACTCACTTATGAATAATTCACGAATATTTTCATTCCTCTCTTCAAGTAAACATCTTTATGACAATACTCCTTGGCAATATTTGAAAATATGCATTCTTCGCAAAGTATTCAGTTTTTCTGGAGCTATACGCATCAGCTCAATCAACAGGTTTGGATAATTTTTGAATAGAATCAGAAATATATGTCCATTCACCGGAAAAGTGTGAGTTATTGCGGAAAAATATCCAAATTGTTTCATGACTGATACGTTATTGCTGTTTATTTTCAGAAAACATAGTTTTGAAATCTTCCCGATAACATAGTATTCTATAATAGCATAAACTATTTACTCTTGATCGTTGATTTCGTGAATGTATAATTCGTAACGATTGGACGAACATCATTGTTTCTAAAATATATATCAACAGAAGAGGCTGCAAAACATATGGACAACAGTTCCTCTATTCCTGTCGATTATATGTATTCCAGTCACATCGCATCCATAAATTGGAATGGAACGAATCCATTATTCTCATTCCTGCTGAAAATCGTTATTGTGGAATGGTCAATAACGAATATCCATCGTCTGTTTGAATTGTAATGCAACAAAACCAGAAACCGTATTCGTTTGTGTTCCGTCATATTCCCGCTTTAATGATGCGAAATACTAGATATACAATTATATCCACGCCATTTCTATGAATAGTTAGGAAATACGGGGACAATGAAACTTGAATACTCCGACCTAAAGCCATCTGGAATTTTTTTGTGCAAAATTTATCTTGCGCTAACAATACATAATACGAAAGACGACGAGACAAACTTAATGACGTATGATATATCCTAGAATGGTATGATGAAAGATACCTTTCTTTAAAAACATGAAAGAGTTCTCAAACAAGTATGCGAACAGCCAGTAGTCGCAGGGACCCAAATCTGGCGAATACGGTGAACATGGGAGCACATTCCAAAACACCGAAGCCACAAAACCTTTCCAGCCGATTATTGTTATTTCCGGCGCTCTGGACGAGGTTCACTAGTTTCTCACCACTCAGATAATGAGTGAAGATGGATCCATTTTCATCCATTGTCACATATCGTCCCAAAAATTCCGGTTTGTTATGTTCAAACATGGCCAAACACTGCTCAGAATCATCAGGACGTTCTTCTTTATGGTCAACAGTGAGCTCGCGCGGCACCCACTTTGAACAGAGCTTTCTTATAGTCAAATGCTCATGCAATATAAAGCCAACACATCCTTTTGATATCTTGAAAATGTCAGCTAACTAAAGCAATTTCATGAAAATTCAACAGCTTTCTTTTGAAGGTTGGTTCTAATTGATAAAGTGGTGAATGAAATAAGATTAGCGCTATCTATGTGTTAGTCCCGAGATTTTCCAGCCCATTTAGTATTTAAAGAAGTGGAAGTCCATATGTGATTACCAAAGTTTCATTCACATCATACTAACTTTGGAAATGTTAGCCCGTAATAGGACTTTTCGGACACCCGGTGCAATGTAGCACCGAGCATCTGATAAAATAGGAATTTTCCGTTGAATCTGCTACACACCGAAGATAATAAATCTCGTGAGTTCCCGCTTTTCTGTACAGCTTCAACAAATTGAAATAATTTTTTCACATGGCTTTCGGCCGATAATTACAGCAGCCAAACCTAAATAAATCTGAGTTACCGAGCCCAAATGTCATGTATCTTTCCCTGGAATATTAACGACGTGGGGACGGCCACGCCAACAGGCCGCTCTAATCCAGTTTTTATTCCAGTATCAGTTGCAGTGAATTGCAGAGTGTAGAATCCTGCCGTATTTTCCGAAACTAATTGGTGCTGTGTAGTTGACGAGACCCCAATTCGAGTTGAACTCACAGAGACCCCATTCAAACCGTAAAAAACACCTCGATACCACATAAACTTCCAGCGTGAAATTGAACGTTCGCTCTAATTCACCGCAAAGTCTAGTTGGCGAGTTTTCGACTAATTTTTCATTACGTAAAACAGACAAGGGTGTAATTATTAGATTGGGGGTATCAATTAAAATGAATGAGAATGAATGGAACGGGGCACTGCCTTCGGCAATTTCAATAAAAAGGATTTAATTGAATGACTACGTGTTTAAACAAAGTGTTCTTTAATTGGCGTTTGAAAACCGCTCGTCGCTCAGTTAGATGGATTTTTCGCTTGTAGAGCTCCTGGCTGGAACCCATTAATTTTATAGTTACGGAAAAGATCAACACTTTCTAGAATTGTTTCACGAAACTTCTCCGCTTGAGTTAATGTTTGTTGGTGGTAGTTAATTTCATTTCAATTCTAAATTCAGATGACTTTGATATCTAAAGTCTATCCAAATCCAAGATAGAGTAGAACAAAACAAAACCGGAGCGTGATTTTCACGTGATCACCCAGTGTCAGATGGAAAGGGCAGCGTTCATTGGTGAAGTCGCCTTCTTAGTACGAGTTTAGTACTAGCACAGGGTTGTAATCAGTCGTTTGCGTGTTTGTGTGGCGTGCGTTATAGTATATTGTTTAAAATTGTTTTTCAAGATGTCCAGTACAGATACTGCTGATGACACTGTGACCTATCCTCTGAGTCCAGCCAGGAAACGATCCAAAAAAAGACATTTGAGTGTTGAGATGAAAGAAGTGATTTTAAATGTGTTCAAGAAAGAGATGGAAGAAATTGAGACATCGACTGTCGACGAANTTATGTTTTGAATTTTGAATATGTTCATACATTAATGATTTTTTATCCGAAATGGTATGTTCATGGTATCTTATATCAAAATTCCTACCAGTTTGGCCTGTATATATGGCGTGGCATTCACCACATTCTAGTCGATATATACCAGATCTCTTTCCTTTGTCTGATTTAGGTTTGGCATTAAATAATCTGTTTCCTAAATTTTCGTTGGATGTGTAGGATGTTTGTAGATTGAATTTTGAAATATAATTTTTAATATTCTCGGAGATTCTACCTGCATAATTGATACTAACATATTTGTGTTCTGGACTTGTGGAAATTAAATATAGTTCTTTCATTACTTTCATTACAATACCTATTACTCTAGTTAACATTATAATGAAATATCAACAAAAATCAGTAATTTATTTGGTGAGAATTTTTTTTTGTTCAGCATAACGAATTGATTATATTTAGTAACTTATTTCATTGAGTCACATTTGTAATATGCATAAAATTGAACTTGACACTTCCTTAATGTCTGCGTTTATGAAATATATTGTCTTGAGATACGATAACACTGGTCACTTCATCATGTTTCATTTCCCCAGATGAATGGAAATGTTTTACAACCAAGAAGAGTTGAATTCAATAGATATAAACCCGATAGTTGTGGATGTGGAAGAGTATTTGAATGATAAACTGGGTAAAAGAATCGAATTAAAAGGGAACACTGTGAACACAATAAGATCATTTTATAAAAAAAAACAGCACAAAGGAATCAAAAGTGATTGGGAGCGATTAAAAAAAATAGTCTGGTGTGATAAGTATGTAAGGCTGACCACACACGTACAGTTTCTATGATCTATGCGTGATCGTAACCGTCTCAGTTAACATATTCGGTATGTATTTCCACTTGAAAGTTTACGCAAATGAATTATCTGTTTGTATGCATTTTAGTTTACAGTTTGAACTAACAGTTGTAGCTGTTCAGTCAAAACCGTGCGTGCCTGTCCGGCCTTAACAACTAATATTGCCAAAGCATATGGTCGCATTCATTGCTTGATTTTAACAAAAGGATTCCTCAATAATAATGATTTCTTTATTATGTTTTCCATTATATATTATTTCAACTTATGTTCAATCCCAATTCTCATCAAAGATGAAGCACAGCGCCTTTATATTATCTCAACATTATATGTCAACTAGTTTTCCTTCTGTGAAATGTAACACGTTCAAATATTAACGAAATGATTAAACCTAATTCAATTTGGAAGGTGGTTCTCTCGAGAATTAACACCTTCGGCGGTAAAATATATCCTCTAGAGTCTAGCATATTTATTATTTAATGAAAGCAGCAATTATAGACGACGTTATGAAAATAGGCCGGTTTTCGTCAAGTTAAATTTTCATTTATATGCTCTTAGCGTACCTGATATGGAAATTTTTCCTCTAATGAAACTTTAATGAAATCCTATGAAAACTATTCGAGTAGGCAATTTGGTACGATCTGGGACTAATTTAACAAATTAGGGATGTAATGAATTTTAATGAGAAATGAAAGTAAAAAGATCATGAAAAATCAGGTGAAATTACTGATTACTTCTTGAATTGAAAGAGGTGCATTTTTCAGGAGAGATTAGTCTTTGGTTTTCTACCTCTCCATCCTCATGCAAATAATGTAGCAGGAATTTCTAATTTATTTCATTTTATTTCTGATCATTCCTATAAATTTTATAGTTGCCTACTTATCTAACAAGAAACGACACTTTTTCTAACAGCCATAGAAAAATACTTCAACATGATGTCTTTTTTCTTTACACAAAATCAAAATTGATTATGAGTTTCAAGGAAACATTTCGTGAATAAAGATGTCAGTGCAGTCCCATTAGAAATTGATCACCTTGTAGAGGGAGTGTCTCATATTCACGAAAACGCGTATAATTCACCGTCCGAAGCTAAATTGAAAAAAGGACTTGAGAGCTTCCATTCTCCCCGGGCCGTACGTTTCGAACACAGATATGATTCGTGTATTTTATATTGACTTCCCCGATTTTCATAATCTGGTATTCTGAACCAGCGTGAAGAGTCTCACGTACGAATTTATAGCCTCAAAAAGGACATTCAGTTTCCAGGCACGCTCCAGACAAAAATATACCACTCCTTATCCGGATATTTCCCTGATAACGTTTAATTGATGTCAGACAACCACCAAGTGCGTATTCTGTTAATTGATGGGTCTGGATTTCCACCCCGTCCGTTAAAACTTTGTTCCCAACCGGAAATGTACGTACTGGAAATGTAATAAAAAGTAAAGTGGTCCGGAAGTTGGGAAACACATAACACGTAAAGACAAACGACCACATTTTTTTAAATTAGTAAGAAGTCGCATCCAGTCGACATCAACTTTTAATGCTCATCCTGCACTTTGGAGGATGTCACGGCTCTTAGGTTTTTGTTCAACTTTTTCTTTTGAAGTTAACGTTGAAGAGAACTCGGGGCCTATTTTGTATTCCAGAACAAAAACTCCACATTCAAGAAGTTCTTGAAATGATGGAACTGCGAAAGTAATAAGTTCTCAAAGATAAAGGGTCAAATTATGAATACTGTCCATGATAATTAGTATAGAATTTTCAGTTTCCAGGTACGTTCCAGACAAAAATATAATAAAAATTATAATAATGTTTATTCCGAATGAAAAATATATTTATACATAAAAGGAAAAGGGTTAGACAAAGGCTACCTTCCACTCCTCCCAAAAATTATACAGTGAATGTAAGAAAATAATTATAAAAATAGTTATTTAATATCATAACTATGATAGAGAAGAGAAAAAGATAATAGATCATATAGTTGCTAATAACTCTTAATATTCCTAACATTATTTTGGCCAGTTCAACAATTTCATTGCACTTCATACATTGCATTTTAAATTTCTCAAAATAGCACTGATCAGAAAGCATCTGTGATTTTATTTCTTTCTTGAATTGATTAATATTATGATTCAAAAGGGGTACAATTTCATTCAGATAAGAAGGGGCTATATAAGAAAAACATCTTTGAAATGTGGAAGTACGGTCAAATTGACCATATGTAAGTCAGAATGCCTGCTTAATAAACTATATAAATAACTAGGTGTTTTAGTTTGAAGCAACTAAAACAAAAAAAATTTGTATCAGATATTGGACTCTGAACCTCACATTCAGCTTCTTCATTTTTAACAAAAATGATGTGACATGTTCACCATATAGTATACAGCATAAGAATCGCATGTTAGCATTTTGTATACGTTGTAACTTCTGCTTGTTATATTGCGGCAAAAAATTGTAATACACCGAACAACAACACTCGATATGGGGGTAAATAAGAGTTTTACCTAACATGAGTTTCATTTTTTCTGATAACTGATACTTGAATTTATATAGCGATTTGAGTTTGAAGAATGATACTTCTACCCAGTCAATGTCTGCGATATCGAGAGTGAGCCCAAAGTTACACTGAGTTTCTACTATTTTTCTTTGAGACCCTATGCCAGTGGTCGCCAACCTCTTCAATGTGTTGAGCTACTTTGTTAATTTTGGAATAAACAGCGAGCTACCCACACGGAAGCCACGTAACGCAACGTAAATGAAATAATCCACAGTTAATTAATCATTATATGTATTTATTTTACTATTTAACTGGTAATACATAATACATGAGTACTAATAATAAACTAATAACAAAATAACTAATATTACTAGTACGTACTTGTTCATAGCTACATTCCTACCTATCNGCAAATAACGAATCAGCAGCTTCTAAAAACGTCTGTTTTATCATTTCCCCGTCTTCATAAGGTTTCTTTTTTTGTGCAATTATCTGTATCGGTGTTATTAGAAGACAAATATAACTGTATATCATCTGCGTATAGATGTACTTGACAATGTGATAAGAAAGTGGGGTAATCAAAAATAAACACTGAAAACATCAAGGGTCCTGAAATACTTCCCTGCGGTACACCTGAGATTGTTTCTTTTAGGGATGACCATGAGTGATCATCCAGTTTGGCCCTCTGCTATCGGCCTGTGAGATAGCTGGTCATCCATTTAAGAGAAACGTCAACGAATCCTATGAACTTGAGCTCGCTGATGAGTAAATCGAAATTAACTAAATCGAAAGCTTTACTTTGATCAAGCAGTACTAAAATAGTGACTTTTGATTGATCTCAGAATCTCGCAATATACCATTGCTTATCCGATATATCCGGATTTTTGAAAAGATATTGTAGAATAGTTTGATATACCAGTGACTGATAAAATAGTGATAAAGGATCTAATTGGTCTTCATCGAGGACTAATTAATGAATTCCTGAACATTGAATTCGGAACATCTGCCTGTTTTATTCCACCCAAAGGACAATGAAGACTTGCAATTGATATCATTGGATTATGTAGCGTAACACACATAATATCTATGTTTTATTGAATTTGTTTGCAGAATTATTTAGCAAAAAATAATCACCACTAGTTTTTCATAATCAAATCTGAATAAAATAGTTGCCTGCAATACTTCTTCAACTACTTGAACTCGTTCGGTCTGATTACCAGTATCAAAAAAGGTTGAGTTTATCTTAACAGATCTGAATAATTCATTTCAGCCGTGAATAAATGCAGATGGTTTCTCGAAGCGTTAATATTTTTTGTCCATAATCTCATATTCTTGGAATTATTATGGTAATCCTGAAAAAAAACTGGGAAAATAATCTTTCGCCTTGAAGCTGAATATTAAAAATGATTCCTGAAATGAGCCAGATTTGATGAAAAAACAGATGAATGGAATTTAAACAAATCAAAACTGTATGAAAGGTAGTGAATAAACATCACAAAACTCTTTACGCTCTGAGGATAGATTCAGAACGATACTTTCAGTTTTTATTACTTTCAATTTGAAGACCAGAAATTATCTGATGACAGCTCTCAAAATGATTTATCTAAAAGAATCAGTTTATCACTAAACTGGTACATTTTGTGAGATGAAAAGCGGGGAACCTTGAATATAATCCAACGCCCTTCGTGGTATTAACCAGGGAAATAGTTGTTTTCTGATAAGTATCAGTTTATTAACCTAAAGTATAGGTGAATCAAGACTGGCCTGAAGAAATTGTTCATTTAGTTAGTTCGGTTTGAGAAGGTAATCAATCTTTTACCACTCTCAAATTCATTTTCATGTAAAATTTCCTAGAACTGGTCGAGTCTCAGTTTTATGACTGTTCAGCGACCTGTTCAAGATAAACTTAGAACTCTTGATGTGGAATATAGTAATTTCTCTTCTGTTGGCGACCTGGACAATTGTAGAGACGTTCGAGTGGAAGGGAGATATTACAAAATTCACAAATGGAACTTCTCTATTCAAAATTGGCCGGAGTGTTGTACAATTCAGGGACGACTAATAATTGTGTGTTGCATAGAAGTGAGCTCGGTATATTTTTGCTTTTTAATACTGGGAATGATCTTTGGAAGTTCATATTGACTTAACTCTCCATGCAATTAGGAAAAATGTATTTAATCGACTAAATTAGTCTCTATGTTCAACGTTTTGTATCATTTTTATACCATGATTTGAATGGGAGTTTTTGTGCCATTATATCAACTTGCTCATTTCTGGTTATCCTGATGTGGGATAGATTCGAAACCAGTTGAATGTTCAGGAAAGAGCGATTGCCCTTAAAAATAACTGAATAACCAGCATTTCACCTTGAATCACTATAAATGTGATTGAAGCTCTTGGTTGCAGAGGGGAATAACAAATTTTCACGATATAGGGGTGGTTGGAAAAGTATATCTGAATTGACTGAGTTCAATATTCTGCAAACATGGGTGTGTAAAGAAGGAGGATCATGTGGATCATGATCAAGTGATTAGGAAATAGACTACCGTGAATGGTACCTCAAAAATCTTCGGGATAACAAGCAACCAAATCATAGAAATATATGTCTATCAGATATTCCTTTGCTGAAATTGCTGAAATTACAGTTGGGATCAAAGACAGACCGTCATCAGGAAAGAACAGAATAAAGTTGGCGTCCCGACTTCGAATAATATGCAGTAAAACTTTTACGATTTCCTAGCATGTCGTCGTATCACGAATGTTATGATATAATACGTGCACAGTAACTATCTGCAAGTCTCTGTCCGTACTGCGGAGGGATAGAATTCTCTAGAGGCCCTTACGACGTTATCGATATAAGCTACGGTGATGTTTTATTATTTACGAACAAAATGCCCAAACTCATTTCAGTGTATGTGCCATGAGTCTATATTCATAAAAATCAGTTCAGGAGCAAGTTGAGAGGTATTCTATAATGAACATTGTTTGAGAACACATTCGAAAATGATTTGAAAAGTGTTTTTGTACAGAATGGTTCGTCAAAAATGAACCAGAAGGCATAACTGCCAGAGAAAGAACTTTCCAAAATAAATCAAATAGATATATTACAAAGTTCTTCGTGGAGACCCACGCGTTTTACCCAAAAACCATTGCGAAACCATGTCTTTTCTCCTTTTGGAAATTGGTTCATTCGTTTAGAAGACCTAGAGCTCTGAAATACCAACAATATTTTCTCATCAATGCTGCAGTACATTCTTAATTCTCTTGGTGGAAAGATCATTGACATAGCTCAGATATTTTTTCCAAAATTTACTCACTTGAACAGTTTGGAGTTTCATCGCTTCCATCGGTGCAATCTTTTACGCCATTGCAGTAATTTTTTTCTGATATGCATTCACCATTTGCACATTGGAACTGGGCTCTTTTGCAAGACGGAAAAATGCTCCAAGAAGTTGTTACCAGTATCATTATGGTGGACAATTCCCAGAACCTGCAAAAGAAAATAACTGTCTATTTTTCAACAATTTCGAGATATTGCCTCTGTGAAAGAATCTAAAAAATATAGAAAAATATTGAATATTTGATATTGTTGTCGAATTAGGCCAGAATTAGAGAAGTTTGTGAATATAAAACCATAGTTATCAACTCTTTCTATGGAATCGCTACCAGAAAACAATAATCGGTAGAAATGGACAATTTTGTCGGTTCCCAAATAACAAAACATATCTTCATTGATTTTATTTTGCGCATTTGCTTCAAGGAACCGAAAGCTTCTCCAAGCGAATTTGAAAATCATTTTTCGTTTGAAATTTCGACACAAAAACAATGGATCATCGCCAACAAATGCCACAACTGCTTGAAACGCTGAAAGCATATGCCTGTTCAACTACAGATATTTCCGAAATTAATTTGTTCTAATTGTATTCCGATCAACTGCCATAAATTAGCAAAAAAGCTATTAGGTCACCCCGAAAATCTATCGGCATAAACAGCAATTTGAATAAATCGATTATTCGCATTCAATTCATCATAAACTCAATTTCCACACCTGAATAAAATCCATTAAATTTGTTCCAATCCCTTTTCGAATAGGAATTCACAATGGAAATCATTCGCGTAATGTCAAGGGAACTATGCCAAAATCGAACTCATTTAAATTTAATATAAACAAAACGGAAACCTATAATACCGCCGGTGGCGGTGTGTTCGAAATTCGGGCCGATATGAATCCAATTTCGAGGAAATACCAAACCTTGTCACCCCCAATATTTGATGATTAATTGCAATACACAAATATCTACGCTTTTTGTCTAATACAACTTTGAGGAGCGATGTTTATAGTTTATATCAAATTGATCCTTTGACCTATAGCCAACTCAGAATTTCCAAATTATATTTTTATATTATATATCTGACAGAAATCAAAAACTAATGAGAAAATCATCATGAATTCACATCAAGTATCAGCCATTTCACCCCTGAAGAATTCTTTGGTCTAAGCTTTTTGAATCGTTTCGTGTTGGTACAAAAATTCCAAAAGTAGAACACTAATTCATTGACTGAACGATTCAGAAAGGAGCACATTAAGAACTGAATATATATTCAGCTCCCATTAAACTTCTACGAAAACTCTCGCCGTTTGAAAGTTTTACTTCCTCATAAATTCTCATTATCATAATTATTCCAGTTCCGACGGCAAACAGTTTAGAGCAATCTTGAGAAGGCATTTGTAATTAATTCATATTGCAGAAAATTAGGATATTTCACAATAATTCAATTTTGTAAACTACTATATCAGAGAATTATGGTCCGACTTCGTAAGTTTTGTTTAATTAGTTTGAACTCTGTGCAGAGGAACGATAAAACAAAACTGAACTTTTCGTTATTAGAATATAAAATGAAAGTCCACAGAAAACTGAATATAATTTTTTGAGAATTTCTCCGAAAATAAATTACTCATATTCGACTTGGTTTGTTTCATGTCGTACTTATAACAGGTAATTTTTGTATAGTGACGACAATATATCAATTATATTAGACAATACAATCGTGAAACTAAAATACAATAATACGAATAAAACAATCAAGATAATAAATGAAAATAACCACAGATTGAAAAAAGAGATGGAATAGCTAAAAATGAGCAAAAATTGGAAAGAAATAAAAAAAATTAAAAAGATTCCAAACCAAGTTACTTCACGAGGTTTCGATTGCTAGCATCCACAATCATCTTCAGGTGATGACTGGACTAATTTCTCCGAGAGATGACTATACATAGGTCATTCAAGCGCTTTCACCTTTTCCCTCTTTTCTCAATCCACTTCACCAGTTTAACGGAAGTTGACCGTTTTTCCATTTCCATATGTTGCGTATCTCTACACTAGCTTGGATGAATGCGTCGTTGGACGCATATGTGCAGCTTCTTTGAACTTCCTCTTAAATCTTTTCGACCATTGCACAATGACAGGATACCCGGTAAATGCAATTCTTGGACTCTCAGGTTGCTACGGATGGTATTTCCGGATCTGAAGGAGGTTCTAATGTAGGACTTGGATCCAATTCTTTTTATACTTTCCGACAATCCTCTGATGTAGAAAAGAACCAGCACTGGTTGGCTCCTTTTCCTTGCGAGGTTTTTGCTGTATTCTAGCCAAAATTTGTTCTACCACCACTTTGGAGTAACCATTCCATTCAAGATTTTTTCTGATGATGCCTAGTTCCTTCTCGAGACCTTTCTTCGTATTACAGATCCCAAAAGTACGATTCACTAGAGTCTTGATGATTCCTCTTTTAGTAGATTGATGGTGGTTGGATTCGTGATTCAGATACTGTCCCGTGTGAGTGGTTTTTCGGTATACAGATGTTTCCTACTTAGTGTCGGTCCTCTTCACTAAGAATGGCAATTCGTTGTGGACTTCCTTCTCTATTGTGAAAGTGATGAAAAGTTTTACGCTGTTGATGTATTTCAGGAAGGCATCTAGTTCAGTATTCCCATGGTTCCATATTATGAAGGTGTCCTCAACGTATTTCAACCAGACTCGAGGCTTCTTCAATGGTCAGAGTTGGAAACCACTCCGTATATATGTTGGCTATTATTGGTCAAAGTGGGGATCCCATTGGCAGTCCTTCATCTTGCGTAAATAATTCGCCCTTCAGCAGTTTCGTACACAGAATCCTAGTAATTTCATGATCACTTCTATATCTAAATTCGTTCTAATGTCTAGGTTCTCATATGCTTTGATGTTCTACTTCGACAAGAATGTTGGTGTAAAAGATTTCCAAAACTCGTCCAGATATAAGCAATTAAACATTAAAAATTGAGAAAATTCCAAATATTTATCCATTAGTAATATGTTTTATATAATATTGTGTATTAGGATTACCTATTTCAATAAATATATTCTTCTTCTATGAATAATAACAAAAGCATTTGGTCTGTACATCTGAGAGAGTACTTAATTGAATGAAATGAAAATATTTTTGTATCTGTGAAGTCAGGCAACTTGATTGTAAAATTGTCAACTAAAGATTTACAAAACCGATATTGGTTAGTTATTGTAAGAAGTTCTGGAATTAGTTTTTCTTTGTCCAAACATTAACCTTCTACATGTTATGTCTTCATTGGCTAATTTACAATTTCCCAAAACTTTGCTTTCTTCATAACCAAAACAATTTACATGATTATACAAATCTATTCAGTAAAGCCGACAGAACAACATTGATTGTTCTTGTTTATCGGGATCAAAAGGTAATTCCGAAATTGTCAAAAATTTGTCCAACATATTCTGAGACGAAATCACAACATGACATTTGACTCACATTTTTTCCGGTGCTCTTCAACTTCAAAAGCACGATGCACTTTCGATGTTTACTTCTGATTTTCAATAGAATGCACGAGAAACTACTGAGCTCCAGGCCTTCATCGACCCTGAATTCTCAAACACTTTACATTGTTTGGAATAAATGTTTTATGGGGTGCTCAGATGGAGCAAATAACCCTCTCGACTCTGTAAACATAGCGTGGCACTTCGTCCGAGCAGTGAAAGCTTTCGGAGTCAAAGCTCATTGTGAGCTTTCGGCTTTGATTTCACTCGCGCAGGAGTTTCGCGCAAACCGAATGCTCTCCGATCGAAATATACACAGTGACGAAGAAACGGTTGGGAAAAACAGGGTAACAAAACGTCTGTTCACTTTTCAACCTTCCAGTTCCAAATTTATTCGCTTTTTCCAAATGAAGGGAAGTTAGCGGAGATGTATTCATTGAAACGTATGGAATAACGATGTATTGCACAAAAGCTTGATCAACCTTCCAAATTTCGATGAAAAATTTGTTGTTCCACCATGAAACCTCAACGATATGAATGATATTTTAAAAATCGACATACCTGCTATAAAAAAACAGAATTTCAGGAGAAATTGCCGATTTTTGAAAGGATCGCGACATCTGTTGACAAAATTCTTTGAAAGCAAATTCTTTTGGCTGCTATATATGTCGTATAATTAATTGTGACGTCAAGGTAATTCTTTCAGGCATTTCAAAATTTATGCAGTTTACTTTATTGCTGGAAAATTATGAATATTTATTTCAATATATTGTTATACAATTTTACATTGACTTTTGTTTGAAGGTGATTGACAATTTTTCATGATGAATTTCATTAGTTCGGACTTCCAGTTGTTTCAGGGATTTCAAATCATTTTATATATTAGACAATGGAAGTCCGAACTAGTGAAATTCACATTGACTGTTTATTTTTTTGTGCAAATGAAGTGTTTTCTGAACCCTGTTTCTCTGCGCCTCTGTTTCTAATTCCACAACGGATTAGTTTCAACAAAACAAACAGCTATGTATCTCACATATGTAAACTTGATTAGCTGCAATATCAATTGCCGAATGCATCCCAATCCGCACCGTAGCTTTCAAAATCCACTCGTTTCGGGTTCACGTTTCTGTTATTACTTTTTAATCAAATAATGACGCCGCACGGAGTACCAAACTTTCTTCCAACCAGAAAGTTTCAGTTTGCTACCAACTTAGGTGATTTATAAAGGAAGTTGACCTCTCACATGAAATATCAAGAACAGCGGAACCGTCAAAAAGTTTCACTCCGTCGAAGTTTAAACCGAAAGAAATGAACTAAGTATCAAGTCTTTCGAGAAAATATGACAAATGTGAGGGATGGTTTTCAGTTTTCTTTCAATTACTGGTTTCATATATATTTCAATGAAGCGAAGCCAGTGACAGTTTTTCAATTTATTTCGGAGTTTGAAGATCATATGCGGAAGTTCAGAGTTTGTTTTTCCAATGATGCGACGACACTAAAATGTTAGTTATTTAATGTGATTTATTTCCTTATTTTCCAGAAATCTGGTTTCTGCTCTTCCACAATTTTGTGGATATTCTGAAAGCAGGAAAGTTCTGACTGATTTCTGTCTCACTTGAGGGAGAGATGTTTTCACTAAGACATTTTTGCTGTAAAGGCTCTAGTAAACCAATGAAAAATGTTTGAACAGCTACGAGCATAATTGAGTGCTATGGTTTTAATGGTTTTGGATCGTGTTGCTACCTGTGGATCATAATACAAACTCCTTAGAAGTGTACCATATCCCAAATCCATTTTGAAAATGAGTAATAGTTCATTTCAGTGTATGTTTCTATTGAAACGTTCATTTTCTAAAGAAGTGGTGGTATTCCTCTATTCCCTTCTACTACTGAGGAATTCAATTATTAACTTAAGAATAAAATTGGTACAAAAAAGGCGAATCCATGCCTAACTTCAAAAATATGATGGAAAAGGATTTGCTGAAATGAAAAAATCACCATATATATACAAAATAAGGAGAAGATGCATAGGAAATTCGAAAAAAGTGAGAGACAAAAAGTTGATTAAATTGGGAAAAATTGAAACATTTTAGAGCTCATTTTGAAAACGTATAAAAATTTACTAAATGAACGTCGTAGACATCGTAGACGATGAAGTTGACATATTCATCCGTCTAAGTTTTTGGGGCTCATTGCCAGAATTTTCAATACTGAGAATAAAATATCGAAGAAACAAATAAAACACCTAATGAATACTTTATTATTTATTTCTATAACTACTATCTCTACTATTACAAGCCTGAGTTTACTACTAGTTTTCAGATATTCATCGATGTGATGCTCTATTTTGTATCTTCCAAATCTTCGCCATACCAGTGCTTATAAAGTTTCATGTTACAGATGATTCTTACTGACAAAAAGTAAATAATTTCTATGAGCGAAACTATGGAGAAACCTACGAATAATCCCAGCAAACCACCAATATTTGCTAGAAAGTCCAGATGACCATATAGTTCGTTTCTCATGTAAGGAATAAAACGGTTCGATTTGAAGTAAATGACCAACTGAGAGCTGGCCAACCTGCAAAAAAAAATAGTATTAATTTCAGTTACCCTGTATAATTTCTGAGCTATAAGAGCCTTACTACTAGCCAAGTAGAAGCAGCTGATATTATATCAAAGAAAAATTGAAAATATAATGTATTTTTCGTTAAGTAACAAGAATAAAAATAAAATAACCCTGTTTCTCTGCGCCTCTGTTTCTAATTCCACAACGGATTAGTTTCAACAAAACAAACAGCTATGTATCTCACATATGTAAACTTGATTAGCTGCAATATCAATTGCATCCCAATCCGCACCGTAGCTTTCAAAATCCACTCGGTTCGGGTTCACGTTTCTGNGAGTTGCTTCCGCATCCACCGTATCCACCAGACCTGGCACCCAGCGACTTATTCCTGTTCTCAGACCTCAAGAGAATGCTCACTGGAAAGAAATTCACACCGAGGCATAACCTTTCCAAAATGCCGATTTGTTATGTTTAAACATTTCCAAACACTGCTCAGAATCTTCCTCAACGGCAACTATATTGAATGATAAAATCAAATTTCATTATGTAAGCCTACGAACTTTTCAGACCAAGTGCTATATTCACTGCTTATGATTGGTGATTAAGGATTTTTCTGTAATTTTTCCGTTTTCATTTCAAAACTGATGAGATACATACGAAAGCGTTGAAGGGCCACACAAAAATATTTTTTTCGATTTGTATAATTCTGACTTAAAGCAGAAAGGGTGTATCTTTAAACCACTTTGGAACTACTAGAAATATTATAACTCATTCAATATGAGTTGCCCAAGAAATAATGTTTCAAATCATTTCTAGGACATCTCTCTATCTCACCTTTCATCTTTATCCGTATTTATTCCTATTGATTCGATTTCCTTATAGAGATCGAAATCAATTTCGGTTATTTCTGTGTTGTATTCTACCAGAGTACACATGGGCAGACAATCGCAATGGAGTACACCGAAATTCCGTATAGTGCTCTCTCCGTCGATTGAATGTCGTAGACCAGACATATCCAAGTAATCTGTGAAAAAATTGCAGGTGTTTAGGCAGGTCAACAATATGGAAGTTGTGTGTCCAATATGCAAAAAAATAACCACTTGAAACCATTCAAAGTAAGTCAACCCGCAGCTGTTTTCTAAAAATTTTTTGAGGCGCGTTTTCTTAAATTAGTGCCATGATGAATATGTAAATACTCGTATTTATTATACTGTGTGATAAATGAAGGAAGAGTTTTTCAAAGTTACACAAAAAACTGCATTTTTCGAATGAATATCAAGCAATATATATAAATTCTTTCCGCTTCAGAGGGTCTGATTTCAATTGAATTGAAAAAACAAAAATTAAAAAAAACCATCTTGAGCAAGATCTTGCGAAACACGTATTGCGATTTTGTGAACCTTTCATAGTGAAAATTAAAATAAATATTATTAGGCAGTTTCATTTACGATTTTGTTAATAAATAATTTGCCGATGTATAATATTTCTGCTTATTCAAGCTCAAAGATGAATAATGGTGAATATTTTAACACTGTTGTTGTTGAAAAATCCGGAAAAAAAGAAACACGAAAAACCTATGCGATTGCAGGTTTGCAGAAAGTTCTAGTGAATTACAGTAACCGCTGACTATCATATAATGACCATGGTCTTTGTTGGTAGCTACCTGCAGCTGCTACCTGCAGCTTCTGCTGCAGGTAGCAGATGGTTCTGTTGAACCATCGACACAAATACTTACTTTTGACATCCTTCATGCATTGTTTGTTTCCATTTCCACAGATCGGTATACCCCTTTCTCCTAAAAATAGTTTTCTTTACTGATTATAATGATAATAATGATTACTTTCATTTTTCAGTTAACAAATTATCTGTATAGGAATCGTCATAAAATTAGCGTCCAATTAATTACAGTCAAAACAATCACACAATCAGTCTTTGAGCAATAAATAAACTCTTGGTTAGTGTGGAGATTCTATATGTGCCTGGTAATATTAAATCAATTGGTCGATACGTGAAAGAATTTAGTCTAGATATCAGAACGCCACAATGAAATTTGCACACGTCTACCTGGGAGAGTGTGTTATCATTCACAGAGATTTCTATATTAGAGCAGTGTTTTTGTCTGTAGCCATTGCCACCTTCATTTGAATTCAAGAGAGATAAGTCGTCTGCATACACGACGTAATTGTACTTTATGTCATTGCAATATAGTATAAACAGTATGGGCCCCAATATCGACCCGTCGGGTACACCAACATGTCAAAATTTTCGCATCGGAAATAAATTCTGAGTAACTTTCATTAGGTATGTGTACCAAAGATACAATTTGGCGTCTATTTCTGATAAAAAATTCGATCCAATCCATATATCACCCCTTATTGCAGTGCTAAGGTCTCCTTTATACAGCCCTATTTTGTTCAGCTGATCTCTCGAAGGTCAGTGTCCAAAGAGGAGCCCTGTAATGATTCTGAGCAGATATTGATGCAGCTTTTCTGTGTGTGTTCCGGTGTATATTTTTACAGTCCCTTCAGGTTTCACGTGGACCTGTTTTCTGATCCTGTCCCATAGTTGAGATTTTGTAACCCCACGAGTGGTTAAGAGTGTACCTATATGTGGAGTTGATGATCCGTGTCTAGCATTCTCATCAGATTTTTCATTGTTTGCAGTTTCTGAGTGTCCTGGCACCCAGTATAGAGTCAATCTACTGCTAACCATCAATTTCTTCAGTTCTTCATTATATGATTGTAAGACCAGGAACACTGATCCCTGATAAAACAGGGAGCAATGTCAATTGCTCCCTGTTCAGTAAATTTCATCAGTTTTTGACATACTTTTTGATAACCTTTCCGAAAACTCTTCGCGGTTTGATGTTTTTATGGCTTTAACTCCAATTTTTCGGTTGTCGTTCAGACATCTTTGATGACATCTTGTCTTTAGGATATCCACTTTTCCAAATTCCACTTGTTGAGTCAAATAAAATCAATTGTGGCTAGCAGTTTCCAAAATCGATAGATACCGTCCAAAGCATAAGAGATTCATCCAGAATTTGTGAATTTTTAATTTACTATTCCTTGCAATGAAATAAGGTTCTTTTGTTTAGTATAGTTGATAAAATTTAAAAAACTTATTCTTTCTTCTTGAATGTACATCCCACTGGCTACGATTTCTGTAGACGTTCATCCAGCATGTGACATTAGGATAACCGATAACATGTGATGTTAGTACATGGATATGATGAACACTAGGTGGATGTGAAATGAATGGAGCGTAACACAAATCGATCCTGACAGGGACATCCTGGTCTTTGATGATGTCAGCACGGGGGTCGTTTAATTTGTTGCATAATCAACTGACAGCTCAGCTCATTACATTGCACAGAGATAAATGGATATTGCAGATTCTGCCGGTATTCAAGCCAAATTTCGTGATTGCTAGAATCCAATGGCTGATAGTTGTTAGTACTTGAAACAATCGAAGTGGGTCGTCGATTAAATCGAATGAATGAATGAAAATTGATTTGTAACCACATAGTTACTTGAGAGCTCGCTACAAAACTGCTACTGATGTACTGTGTTCGACTGTAAAGGATGAATTGTTTGAAATGAGTCACGTAGAAAAGCCTTAGTTTATACTCAAAATATTTACCAAAATCTTACTTTCACTCTCTCACTGAATGCTGTTACTTTTCTCCAATTGTATTTTGTGACGTAAAGCTTGTGAAATCTAGGAAGCGACTTCAAAGTCTCGGTTTAGGACCTCCCCTAAAATGCGCGTTAGTTAGGAGACTGTGTGAGAGACAGATAGATGGAAGTCTCAAGTCTCTTTCTAGTTTTAACAAGCTGTAACAGCACCGATTTTGATAAACTTTCTTCCAGTATTCCGTGAAAACAATCTATCAATCAAAGATCTTACTTTGAGATTTGAACTCTGTCGTTAAAGTGATCAAACCCGAATTGTACAGACAAAAATGTACAGATGATAAGCAGACTTTTTTTTAGATACACACAATAAGAAAAAACCTCGAGAAACTACTACTTTTGTTTAGAAACAACTGCTTTACTTTAAAACCTGTGTGTTTTGGAAGTTTCAACTTACTTGGCATGTAGAAGGCAACGCAACCACACAGGTGCAGTGTGTGATTAGCGAGACACTCTAGTTTACAATTGAACTGAGTGTAATTCTGGAAAAATTTCAAGTCTTTTTCGCCTTGGAGGTAGCATTCCCGTTTCGTAGAGCTGTAATATTTGACATCTTCGGACGTAAGCAGTTGTGACGCCGAAATAGCTACTATCACCGATTTTCCCAAAGGCACCCGGAAATAATGTTGCTGGACAGTTGGAAAACGTATGGCTTTGTGCAGAACTACCTGCAACGAACAATAAATAAAACTTTCGGCGAGTGGTCAGTTTTTGGTAACTATCATTTTAACGGCTCACTTTAGTTGTTCAAAAAATATGTAGACTTGCGTATTTTTGTCTGCTGACAACGAATCTGAAGAAACTCTACAAAGTTTCAGAACATTAGAGACTATTCTACGGTATTTCACAACATTCCAGAACATTCTTTTAGGTTGTGAATGTTCGATAATACTCTGAAACGTTCTGGAAAATCTCGAAACATCCCAGATTATTGAAAAAGTATCAAGAAAGTTATGAGATAGCTCTTCATCCATCATTGCCCTCTAGAAAGTTGCAGAACAGCCCACACACACCACACCACATTGGAGGTTGCTCACAGGGTACCACAAGGATCTGTGATAGGACCCATTGTATTTATTATTTTCATCAATGGCACCACTGTTCTTCAATTTGATAAAAACTTTATAAGACATTTTGCATTTTCACAAAGTATCAATATCAATTGGTAACGATGGTTTCTAGTTCACTAATTCAAATTGGCTCTGAATTTGAAAATATGATGATGAGCTTTACATTTCTTAAAAGTTTCTCGACCAATATGTGACTTTAAATATATGTTTGAATGTAAATATGACTTTCGACCTGTGTGAACACCAATATTCTCCAGATATTCAAATGCTCGCCAGGTAACTACTACTTTCCTTGCTGATATCATGACAAACATTTCATTAAATCACTGTGTTCCTCAAAAAAACCTACACAAGGTCATTTTTGGGTAGATCTCTATTCTTCTGCTTTTTATTTTTCTGCAGAAACCTGAGGTAGAGAGTTTCATATGTTTTATGGAGAACCTTGAAATAACATGAAAAATATATCATTCACCTGATATCCCTGGAAGCTGGTACATGCATAATCGAGGTCAGCTTTTTCGACTTCCATATTCACGATAAGGGCATTGGAGGAACCAGCAAGAAGAGCTCTTCTTGGATAGGTGTTGATTCCTGCATTTTCACTGTACCCATAATCGACGGTCCAATGTGGAAATGCATGATTGAGATTTTTGTTGACAGCTGGTAAATGTCTGAAAACAAAAAACAGATTGATATAAAAAATGTAGAGAAGGGCGCAATAAAAAAAACTTTCTCTCCCAAAAATTAAAAATCAACCTGTCCTGAAAAATTTACACAAAAAAACAGAAGTTTAGATATTTTGAATTTGGAACTGTATATCATCCGTCATCTGATTTATACACTAAATGAACAAGTTCTTCAAAATGTAGTGAATGAAATACTTACACCACATTTCGATAAACAAGTCGGTCATCTAGCATATTGAAGGTCATGCAAAGACCTTCATCTGTGACAATTGGTCTGAAAATCTTGAGGCAATCATGGTTTTCACTCATCCAAGAACAATTTTTAAGGAATCCAACACTTGCCTGAAATATTAACATATCTAGAATCAACTGAACAACAAACGAGTTCAAGAGGGGCGATGACATCTCCTCCTACAAAGACGCCATCTATGGGATCGACGGAGAACTGAATCTCCATCTGGTTTATGCAATGATTCATTCACTTGAATTTGAGCCTACAGCTAGCAATTTCATTTTATTTCATTGCATATTGACTTACAAATAGTTACCGTTTGTTATTTATGAGAGATTATTAATAAAAAGAATTAGTCAACATCAAAAATCAAGCTAGTAGTGACCACTTCTCTAGAATATCAAACTTTTTCTCTATGACTTATATCAAGAATATTTCAAAATGAGTTTCATAGGTGAACAGTATCCCAAATGACACTAAAATCATAGCAAGAAGCAGCCTTAAATGTCATTAAACATTTTTTTAAATATTTTTTCAGTTTCGAATAGTTTGAAAATCAGGTGGTTAAAAATATAAAAAACTTCTGTCGATGTCCCGAATTCAACCAAAATCAAAATGCTTCGCTCAAAAATTTTGTACATCTCATTCAGATTTTCATTGTATTTCATTTCTTCTTGCAAAGAGGAAGAAAGAGGAAAGGGAACCCAATAAATAGAAACTATTACTCATTTCAATAAAAAGTTACTCCTTTGAATGATTCAGCGATAAACTCACATTTCCCAAAAATCTGTAAAAATCCTCGTCGATAGTACTTATATTCGGTATGTATTTGGAGAAACGTTTTCCTTCTCCACATAACATAGACATGTACTGCAAGTTCTTCAGTCTGAAATTCAAATAATATCAATTTTCCTCATGTTATCGGAAATTACCTTTCTTGAATCGAATGACTTACTCCAAAGAATCAAGTTTTTTTTCATCCACAATATGCTTCTTCATGACATCAGAAAAGTTGAAATATCTCCTCGTGCTTTTCACTTCGTTGCAAATAGTAACTGCGGGAAAGGGAATTTCATAAATATTGGTTTCTCCGGAGTCGAAATTTACTATGACCGGACTAGTCTGCCACTTCCTGTATGTTTGGTAAATAACAGCAATACACAAGATCATACTTGTAATGAATATTATAATCCAGAGTATCCTGCAACGAAAATGCGCCAAATTAATCACCATCATTGATATATCACCACTTATATCGAGTTTCTTTTAGGCATGGAGTTTTATCCCTACACCAAACCATTATTTTTAACAGTTCGACACGTGTTTTGATCACTAAGTGATCATCTTCAAGAGGAAGATAAAACTAAACAGTTTAGTTCAATCTTCCTCTTGAAGATGACCACTTGGTGATCGAAACACGTGTCGAGGTGTTAAAATAATGGTTTGGTGTTGGGTCCAGTAATATTCAGTACTACAGCAAATATTCCAAACAGAGCATCACAAGTACATAAAGAAGTGATTATTACATTCAATTAACAAAATATTATAAAAAATGAAGGAAATGTAAAGAGGGGATGGGGAGCTTAAACCACTAGCTCTCATTGTTGAGAATAAGCAATTAAAGACTTCTGTCAAGGCTACTTTCCAGGTTTCCTGGCCATGGTCTGGCATTGGCAATTAAAGAAAGAACCATAAAAACTTACTTCTCGAACAAGCTCCGTCTCTCACCGAAATATTTGAATCCGTGTATTCCCGTATTGTCGTAGTATTCCCAACAGTAAGAGTTCAGATTGGTTGAAAATTTTTCGAAATCAGCACGTCTGTTTCTTTTATCAACAACAGAATCATCACCTGTGGAGATGAATGCATTATCCAGAGACCCCATCACAAACACGATTGCGACTTGTGTTAACACGTGCCCATCCTTTTATTCTACTAGCTGCTGGAATTCAGTTTGCTGAATGTAAACAGATCGATATATCCATTCAATTTTACACTGGTCTAAGCTGAAAATGTTAGGTGAATGTTTTGATATCATTACCGTATTACATCACTACATGACAGCACGAGATTTGGTAGTGAAATATGGCGATGTTTATTCCAAAAAATATCCTGTGAAACTGGGAGTCCTCTAGGGATCAGTACTGGGACCACTTCTTTTCACGATTTCCATTAACGACCTCCTATACAAATAAAGGCTCACATGAATATGTATGCTCACCTACAATTACAATATACATATAATAATGATATTGTCGAATTGGAGACTGAAGTAACTGGAGTTGTTGAGGAATTTGGATCGTAGTGTCAACGTAATTCATTAATACTTAATGTAGATAAGACAATGGCTATGAATTTCTATCTCCGACGCCTAATTATAAGATTGATTTTTAAATTAGGATATTTGGATAGTTGTAGACCAAAAACTCAAACAAAATATTATACTTGAATACCTGAATGATCCAGTGTAATATGTTTACAAGGTTTTTACAAGGAGTTCCTGTAAATGATTTATTCATATTTGTTGTGTGTATTTTTGAAAATTCCATATGTGACTTGTATAGTATTTATTTTATCATATTTACAACTATGTATGACATGCCATATGTACTATCTGTACCTGCGCTTTGCAGCGAGGTAGATCACTTCGACCATTGCCGCAGTAGCAGACGAAACGTTAGGTAAAAAAACCTGCAGACCACGGCTAATAAAGCCAAATTTCGGTGAATGGCGGCGATCCCCGTAAAATGAATGAAAACATAAATGAAACAATTGTAAAAAAACACTAATGACTGTTCTCCATAGTTAAGAGCATGTTTCATTTAAGAGCAGTGTATAACTAGATGTCGTTTACAAGTGCTGCTAATTCATATAAAAACTTATTACCTCATCAATCTAACTCCACGTCTTGAAGACTGATTCCAATGTCAAGCAGTCAATTATCTACTTTCCAAACAAACATTTGACGTCTACCTCCATACTTGTGTGGCAGCTCAGGATATGATCCATCATCTGAATTACTGAACATTATGTACCTAGTATATATGTTGTTTATCGGAAAACTGCATTTTCAACATCGAGACAAATCGTATTAATGGATTATACTTCATCAGAAAGAAGATTATTGCCATAAATCTATAGATATATTTAACCGCTTCCTAAAGATAAGATATTGGGCAACACAATCCAAAGCTTGATTACAAACATGGATTGAGTGGTATCTTAGCAAAATAGTGTTTGTTATATTCAGCAAGAGAATAAAATACGAACTGAAAACCCTAACTACAAATGAGATGAATTAAAAAGTCGTTTGAACTGATATATTGTTGAAGTTTCTCACATTTTCAGGTAGACTGTTGAATATTTTTTGTCCTAAGTATTCGTAGCTTGTTTCGAAAGTATCGACTTTCTTTGGAAAGCTTTTTTTAATCGATGCAAAATCGTTTTCTATTATATTTTTCAAATTATCCAGTCTATTCTTTCTTCAGTTTATTCTCAGGAAACAATTTCCTAGCCTAGCACAGTTCTTTGAGGTACACCAGATAATATTATTTTTTCTCTGCTAGTTATATTTTGTATTTTTATTTTCTGTTGTCAGTGAATCAAATGTCAAAGGCCTCTGCTAGGTCTGAGAAAAGGGAAAATAAACCAACCAATAAATATTGAAACTACTTTACTCAAACCAAAACGAAAATACTGAGCAAAAGTATTTTCCATGGATTCATTTTATGCCAGAGATTCCAAATTCTGCTTATCAAAAACAAATGTGCTTTAGCATCTTAGGCTCAATCATAATACTATCAATATGTTTTTTTTTCATAGATGTTGCCAGTAAAGTAACCTAACTTTGCCTTATGAGTCCAGTTTTGAAGAAGTTTTTCATATCAATACTCTGTAATATTTTATTACATCCATCAATCAAATAGTTCGAAGAACTGTTTCATCAGTAATTCTGAATAGCAGTAGAAACGGTTGAAACATTTTCATTCTCATATTCTTGATATAAAAACAGTATTTTATGAAGATCGATTCCATTGTCTATACCTCTGAAGAACTTCTGAAATGTTGATTAACTTTGAAGAGAAAATAAATACCCAGTTTGAGACATTATTAATATTCTGAAACCTGTCAAGTGGAAAAATAATGAATAGGTGAAAGAGTGTTTCTTCACTTCACAGGCCGTGAGTTAACTTCCTACGAAATTTAGAAACAATTTTAAAGTTCCATCCTACGAAAAATTCATCTGTATTATTAACGAAGTAGTCTAAAACTTCCAGAAAACATAATTAAAAGCTGTTTTCAAGCATAGTAAATTGGATTCAGTACAGTAATTTGAAAATCCTAATGAAGGGATAAGTTTTTCATGAAAAATGCCTTTGGATTCTCCCTATCAGGAATTCTTTTTGTCTTGAATTAGTATGTATTTTTATTTTTATTTTTATTTTAGGTTACTGTTCGTGACAAACCCATTGCGCCAATAAATATGTTTAGAATTTCAACCTAAATACATATACAGAAAACTGCAATGTGATAGAAAACCTTTCAATTAATATAAATCGATGTCTACCTCGTTTTTCACAAAAAGTGGATTTATCGGCTTTTGTGTGATTGCTCCTCCGTTGATGTAATATTTTATGTAATGAAACAGTTCATATGAAAATGTAAGGCCTAACTTGCTTTGTTCAGCAAGGAGCTAGGTGCCAAAGATTCAGATTCACATTTAAGACCCAGTATCTGAAACATTCTTCAAAATTCTGGATAGACTGTTCAACTTAGATACTGAGTTCCCAATAATATAGGTATCACAATTTTTAATTATTCTTCGTCAATAATCCAACTGATTTTATCTTCTGGCTTCTTTTGATAACAGTCAGACTAGAAAGTTCATATGCTAACATAGACATATTTTTATATAAAATTTGACTTTATTATTCAAAATAGTTGCCTTCGGAGGCGATAAAAATAACTTTTTGATAACCTTTCCGAAAACTCTTCGCGGTTTGATGTTTTTATGGCTTTAACTCCAATTTTTTGGTTGTCGTTCAGGCATCTTTGGTGACATCTTGTCTTTAGGATATCCACTTTTCCAAATTCCACTTTTTGAGTCAAATAAAATCAATTGTGGCTAGCAGTTTCCAAAATCGATAGATACCGTCCAAAGCATAAGAGATTCATCCAGAATTTGTGAATTTTTAATTTACTATTCCTTGCAATGAAATAAGGTTCTTTTGTTTAGTATAGTTGATAAAATTTAAAAAACTTATTCTTTCTTCTTGAATGTACATCCCACTGGCTACGATTTCTGTAGACGTTCATCCAGCATGTGACATTAGGATAACCGATAACATGTGATGTTAGTACATGGATATGATGAACACTAGGTGGATGTGAAATGAATGGAGCGTAACACAAATCGATCCTGACAGGGACATCCTGGTCTTTGATGATGTCAGCACGGGGGTCGTTTAATTTGTTGCATAATCAACTGACAGCTCAGCTCATTACATTGCACAGAGATAAATGGATATTGCAGATTCTGCCGGTATTCAAGCCAAATTTCGTGATTGCTAGAATCCAATGGCTGATAGTTGTTAGTACTTGAAACCATTGAATTGGGCCGTCTGTTGAATTGAATGAATGGATGAAAATTGATTTGTAACCACATAGTGACTTAAGAGCTCGCTACAAAACTGCTACTGATGTACTGTGTTGAACTGTAAAGGATAAATTGTTTGAAATGAGTCACGTAGAGTCGCCTTAGACTATACTCAAAATGTTTATCAAATTCTTACTTTTGCCCTTTAACTGAAGGCTATTGCTTTTCTCCAACTGTATTTTGCGTCGCAAAGCTTGTCAAATCTAGTAAGCGACTTCAAAGTCTCGGCTTAGGACCTCCTTTAAGATGCGTGTTCGTTAGGAGAGTGTGTGTATATGAGAGAGAGAGAGAGAAATAGAATTCTCAAATCTCTTTTTAGTTCTAACAAGCTGTACCAGCACCGCTCTTGGTGAAATTCCCCCAACTTTTCTTCGACTTTTCAGACTATCAATATTGCAAGTGATGTTCGCGTCTCCAATCAGGCGGATAGCTTTTTTCTGGATAGAATCCAACAGCTTCAGGGTATGTTAGGGGCGGAGCTCTATAATATGAGAACAATATTCCAAAAAAGGTCTGATCTGAGTTTCATGAAACATCAAGAGTTGCTGAGGTGTATACAGTTTTCTGGTTCTCTATTCCAAGCATTCGAGAAGCAGCCTTTGCACTTTCAGCGACATGATTGTTTTCAAGCCTTTTCTGTAATTAAGTTCTGTATCTGTTGATAATGAAGTCATTATTATTATCACCGGAAATCTCTTGAAGAATCTAAGTTTGGATGAATGAAAAATCCATACTAAGTTGATCAGAAGTTTGGAAAAAAAATCTCGCACTCACAAAATTGGGATGGAAGTGAGCTATTAGCAAGGCTAAAGTGGAAATTCGTAAAAATGCGAAAATGGATAGACGTAGATGTTTGAATATCATTTTATTTTTGAAAAAAATAGACGTAAATTACGCCGCAAATTTTATTTCTGTTATATTTAAAATAGAAAATGGAACATATTTGAGAGAGGAAGTGAAAAATGCCTGTAACTTGAGGCAGGAAGTTTGACAATCCTGATAGTAAATTGATGTGATTCAATGTTAGGAAAAGAATATTCCCACTTTTACAATAGCTAAACATTTAACACATAATTTTTTTGCACAATCGTTCGACAAAAAATCTTGATAGCGCACCGGTTGAAGTCAATTAGCAAATTAAGTATTATTTCAACTCTATCTCCTTTAAAATTTATAAATATGCAAAAAAAAAGTGAAAAACTTCCGATAGAAGAAAAAAAGCAATCAAATTCAAAATTATTTCTCAACAAAGATGTATAGATCATACACAGAACATTTTTTTAATACACACAATAAGAAAAAAAATGTGTGCCCGACAGAAGTGATAACTTGAACTAATCTAAGTTGAACTATTCAATGTTAAAAATGTTTGACTTGAGAAAAGCTTAGGTTATCAGTAAGATTTAATCTTCCTCTTGAAGATGATCACCTGGTGATCAAAACACGTGTCGAGGTGTTAAAATAACGGTTTGGTGTTGGGAAAAACTCCAATAATATTGGAGAAAAGAGAATTGAAACTTTCTATTTTTTTTTACCACTTTTATTTGTAATTAACGTTACTGCATTTTCAATAAAAAAGATTCCAAACCAAGTTACTTCACGAGGTTTCGATTGCTAGCATCCACAATCATCTTCAGGTGATGACTGGACTAATTCCTCCGAGAGATGACTATACGCTTTCACCTTTTCCCTCTTTCCTCAATCCGCTTCACCAGTTTAGCGGAAGCTGGCCGTTTTTCCGCTTGATTACAGGTTTCCATATGTTACGTATCTCTACGCTAACTTGGCTTAATGCGTCGTTGGACAACATATGTACAGCTTCTAGGAACTTTCCCTTACATCTCCTTAACCAGTGCAATGCAGACTTTCAATTGCCTCTCAGCTTAACCGATATAGGATTTGCCGCATTGACAGGATATCCGGTAAATACAATTCATGGACATGCAGGTTGCTACGGATAGTGTTTCCGGATCTGAAGTAGATTCTAATGTTACTTGGACCCAATTCCTCTGTCTTCTAGCCAAAATCTGTTCTACCACCACTTTGGAGTAACCATTCCATTCAAGATATTTTCTGATGATGCCTACTTCCTTCAAAAGACCTTTCCTCGTATAACAGAGCCGGAAAGCACCATTCACTAGAGTCTTGATGATTATTTTTTTGGTAGATTGATGATGGTTGGATCCATGTTTCAGATACTGTCCCGTGTGAGTTGGTTTTCAGTACACAGATGTTTCCCATCCAGTG
The DNA here is from genome assembly GCF_000500325.1 of Leptinotarsa decemlineata. Classification (NCBI taxonomy): domain Eukaryota; kingdom Metazoa; phylum Arthropoda; class Insecta; order Coleoptera; family Chrysomelidae; genus Leptinotarsa; species Leptinotarsa decemlineata. The sequence goes on from NW_019291092.1 coordinate 57,637, forward strand.
TTCCTCTTGACCGATATGTCTAAAAATGGTTCGTTGTGGACTTCCTTCTTGTAGCTTCTTCTTGTGGACTTCTTGTGGACTTCTTCGTTGTGTACTTCCATGGTAAGCTATTTAGTTCTGTGTTTCCATGGTTCCATACTATGAAGGTGTCGTCAATGTATTACAACCAGACTCGGGGCTTCTTCAATGATCAGATTTTCAAACCACTCCATATATATGTTGGCTATTACTGGTGAAAGTGGGGATCCCATTGGCAGTCCTTCATCTTGCGTAAAGAATAAGCAAATAAACATTACAAATTTCAAGTATTTATCATTTAGCCAAATTCACACCTGAAGGATTCAAATTTAGCATAAATATGTCTTTCAGGAGAACTATTGAAATCATTTTTTGGGAAAGAAAGTTTGGAAAGAAAGTTTTTGGCTTTCTACTACTCCATCTGATCTACCCACACGGA